>RJWM01000271.1:0-112500 GCA_004363535.1 Dasyprocta punctata
CCCTTGTCCACTCCATTTCCATTAATTCTCCACCTAGCAGACAGAGTATAAGTGAAGCCAGGATCTTGCCCTCCCTCAGGGACAAATCTACCACCTCTATCAATAATGTATTTCACCAACAGTTCCCAAGAGGAGCAGGGTACAATTAAAAAGGTTATAAGTCCTTGCACTACTAGAACCTCGGGGCATCTGTGAACGAAACTGGCTGAGGCCCAATTAGAGGAATCGGTACATTTGTCTTCTCTTGGAACAACCCTGCTCTTGCGGTTCCCATCAATTCAGTATAAATCTGACTGATCTTATCCAAGAAGTTAATAGAAAATTGCTCACAGTGGGCGACTGCCACCTCAGTTTCCAAGCAGAGACAGATGGAATTCCCCAGATGGTTTGTCACTGGGAAGTGCAATGCTGGGTGAGACTTCACAGAAAGCATGGTGGAGCAGAACACCCTCTCGGCCTTCTTCACCCATGTGGGCGCCCAGGAGCCAAGGCCAACTCTTGTCAACAAATGCTCATTGCCTGCGCTCAACCCCCTGTCCTCCCTCACTGCTCCCAGGGCTGCGAATCTCACACTGAAATTAGTCAATATTTATCAAGAAGCCTCCAGGGCCGGATCTCCTTTAAGGGTGAAAACCAGAGAAATAGGTGTATTATCCTGCACTACTGAACCTTTTACTCGAATGAGATTAAATGAAAAACAGAAGGTCAAACCCAAACACAAATCAGGCGGCAGACAGTGCAGTGGTGCCTGTAGGGCAAAACCAGGCAGGCGAAGCCAGATCGCAGCGGAAATGGAGACCGATGGGAAGTCCCAGGGAAGAGGCAGGGTCCCCAGTTAGGAGAGGTGTGCACCATTCCTGGAGGAGGAGAAAAGAGCAGAAAGAAAGAGCCCCCTTGCTTACTTAAAGGTTGTTCCTTAAGCTCGTACTATAAGCGAGATGCTTGCCTAGGTAGGAAGGGCAAGGATAAAAGATGGACAAGGAATAGGCGGTCAGCAAGGGACGCAGGAGAGGCCACAAGAGCTCACAATGGTGTGGTCAGTTTCCGATTCTAGTCCACTTCGCGAGGTTGTCTATCCCAGCCCAGGACAGCAGAGAAGGAGCTCTGGTGGTGACCCTGAGCAGGCTTGAAGTCAGAACCAAGGGAGGGGGTCTGTGAGAAGGAGGGGTACAGGGAGCTCAGGGCTCTCTCGGACCATGAACAGCAGGGCCAGATGCACAGAGGAGGAGGCCAAGAGGACACTCGGCACTGCAGGTGGCCAAGGCTGACCCGTGTCCACGGACAGCGGCAAGGGAGGCAACACCTTCAAGGTGGGTGTCGTGAAGGCCTTCCTGGGCTCTTGTGGGGAGTCTGGGCTCTTCTGTGCCCTTCGGGATGATTTTAAGCGTGGGAATGGTGTGACTAGTATTATTTAGGTCATACTGTGATGGGTTAAAAAGAGAGAGAGAGAGATAACGAGGAAGAGAGAAAGAGCCGCTGGAATACTGTGAAACCCCAGGCAGCTGCGCGGGAGCCGGCACCACAGTAGCGGGGCCAGCACAGGAGGGAAAGGACAAAGCCCGCGCACGTGGTTTCCAGACGCGAAAAGCATCTTGGAAGATCTCCGACTCCGAGCAGGAGGAGAAAAAAGAGGGTCTTGTTCCAGGCAGACATAAGACCGGGGTGGGCACGTGGGCGTGGGCGTGTGTAAGCGCGTGTGAGCGCGTGTGAGCAGACAGCTTGAGGGCAGTGAAGATCAGCGACAGCTGACTGAATGGTCCCCCTGCGGGGTTGGAACAGGGGATGCAGGCGTGGGGGCCAAAGGTGACTGAAACACGGGAGTCACCGGCTGTGCCAACGGCCACACGCTCTCCTGCCTGGGGCTGGCGGAGTTATGTGGGGGAGCCTTGCAAAACAGTTGAAAGGGTCCTGTATTCAAGAAAGGGTGAAAAGCCAGGGTTAGAGATTTGGTATTTGAATGTAAATGCGTAGCAGAAGCTCCTCAAGTGGCCAAGCTCCCTGCGGCCCTGGGAGCGGCGGTGGAGAGGAGAAAGGCCTGAGCGCTTAGGGGAACACGCATCAGTTAGGTGAAAAAAAGCCAAGACCCAGGGAGAGGTGAGCGGCAGGCAAGTATGGCGCTCCTGAGCCCAGCATGAAAGGAATGTTAGGAAGGGTGATGTCACTCACAGCGTCAATATCAGTGAAGCAAAATATGAGACCCAACATCTATCGAACACCTATTATGTGACAGCAGTTAAGAGGTCCAAAATCGAATCATATATATGAAACAGATCTATGTCCCTTAAAGTTTCACGAACAGCTTGGGTTGCGCTTTCGCATTCCCTTCATGACACTGTCCCCGAGCCTGGTGGATGACGGAATTCCCGAGAGGCTCACCCGAGGTGAAGCAGGCCAATCGGGTCCACAGGGAAGTGGACCCAGGAGACCCAGAGAGGCTGTGTCGTGAAACCAGTTAGAGCCCCCTCCCACCTGCGGGGGCCAGGAGACAAGGGAGCGCACAGCGCATGCTCTAACCGGAAGTGAAGCAGCGTGCTGATCCCCCAGCTTCCTGTCTGGCAGAGGCTGGGGATCACCCGTGGGCACCAGCACCTCTGGCGGGCCACGGTTGCACTGGAAAGAGGCCTCAGGTAGAAAAGTCACAACTGTCTCCACTAAGTGGCCTTTGGCAAGAAGTGAGGGCTGCGGACACGGCCATTTTGCGTATAGCAGGACACCGGAACACTCCAGCAGTGAGCAGGGTGGGGTCCCAGATGAAGCCTCGGAGCAGAGAACTGAAGATATCTAACAGTTATATCGAAGTGGATCAAGCATCTCTGATTATTTCCTCAATCTTGTTTCAAAGGAGACAACTACACTTTTAAGATCTCAACTAATATGGACATTATTTCATTAGGAGGTCAATAAAATATCTATCTGATCCTTCATATGTGGATTTCCCAATGCAGAATCCACTGCCACAAATGCCTTGTGGAGAATAAAACGGGGTTCTATTCCGATGGAGCAAAATGAAATGAGATTTTCCTATCAAACTGTATTCATCAAACTGAACAGGTCATGATGAGTTGCTATTATGCTGTAAGTAACCTGGATTTTCTATTTGTATCCTGTTTAATTAAATATGCATGCTGCATGATTCAGCTAGTTGGCAGAATCCATTCTGACTAGTGAGCTACTGACAGCTGATATATTCAGACACAAGAGAGGGCAAATGCCACTTAAATTCCAGACGCAACCTTTCAAATAACCATTGTTATTTGATACTCACGAGGTACCATCGCATGCTAGTACAGGTGAGATTTAGTTTATTACAACGACCTCTGTCCCTGGTATAATATGGGAAAAACTTCAAAGGCACAATGTATAAAATAGAAAATATTCCTTCAAAACAGACATTGAGTAGTTCTGAAATGATCTTAAAAACTCTGTCAGTAGTCCTCTGATTTTCTCAATGAATAAAATCACAAGACTTAAAAAGAACACCAACTTAGTATTTAAGGTAAATTTCTCTTCCATGGTTGTATGGAATGTTAGCTTTTCTCCAACACTGAAATGGAATATTTGAGAGAAACATTTACATGCTGACAACCAGTTCTTTCAGGGATATCAGGTCATAATTCAAAAACTGGACACTTAACAAGGCATCACAGACCTTCGCATTTGGGATGGCTGATTTTATGCATTAACGCAAAAAGTGTTTGCAAGTGAGATTGATATTTAAATTATTGAACTTGGGGTAAAGCAAATCATCTCCCCAATGTGGACGGGCTTCATCAAGTCAACTGAAGGTCTCACTGTAAAACAAGTATAGCGGGCTCCTTTGGGTCCCCAGCTTGCTTTGCTGTGTGATGGACTTCAGCCTAACCAGCCTCCACAGCTGCTTGAGCCAATTCCTTGTACTGAATTTCTTTCTATATTCACACACATCCTCTTGTTTCTGTTTCTAGAGAATCTGAATACAAGTCCTTGGCAAATGGTCAGATCCAGGCACGGAAACTCCCCCGAGACCATGGTCTACAGAGTTCATTGTTCAGTCTGGGTAGTCTTTTCAATCTTTTACTTGTTAGATTTCAACAAATCCATTTGTATAGATAGCTGACTAGTAACTGCACTTTATATTTGTTGGAAATGCACATAGGACATTTCAGTTAGTTTTCGCAAAAGCCCCATCAGCTATGTGGCATTGGCATCATTAACCCTATACTACAGACAGCATTTCTAAGACTGAAGTGTGAAATCGGGAATCAAACAGAACTGATCTTGAGCTAATTACTTAACTTCCCAAGGTAGCAGTTTCCTCCTCTGTAATAAAGGAGATAAATTTTATTTTCCCTAGTGCCGTGTGAGAATTAAATGTGACATAAACTATGCAAGACACTTTGGCCTGCACTGGGCTGGATGAATACATTTACCATGCTGCTACAGCTGCCTTCCTCCGTGCTCATCGGCCTCCGGGTCACTAACGGTGCCGTCTGCTGGATCAGTGGGACCTGGTGTCGCACACAACTCAACCCCAAAAGACGAGCAGTGTTGGTGAGGCCACACCATGAAACCTGGGGGTGAGCACAGCGGATCACCTCAAATGAAGTGCCCGCCCGCTGTATGAGGTGTTCACCCTGGACTGCGACAGAAGGTCAGCCCGTTTGCTTCTCCTTGCTTTGCTGAGGCAGAAGAGCTTACATAGGAGCCCAGCCTGGGCAACTCAGTGAGGCCCTCCCATAAAATAAAATAAAATAAAATAAAATAAAATAAAATAAAATGAAATAGACTGAAATGCGGAGCTATGGTAGAGTACTTGCCTATGTGTATGAGGCAATGGATTCAATCCCCAACGTTGGAAAAAAAATTTTTTGAAACAACACTGTTTTTGAGGATTTCCTTCAGATTTTATATCATTAGATACTATTACTGTTACCATGTTTATTTTATAGAGCAATGTACAAAATACACTGCATACTTAGACTGATATGTGAGATTACTATATGAGATCTCGTTCTGTAGATAAATATACTGCTATAGGAAGAGAGAAACACAACCTCAGAATGTCATGTAATGTTTGGAAGTCTGGTGACACAAACATCTCTTACTTACTGCACCCATCAGTGCTTTCAATTGGACCCCTAACCCTTCTCCTATCCACATGGCACTGAACAGAATCTGTGAATAGCCATTTCTTTAGTGCAATGACTTAAAGAATTTCTTTCATGCAATACACCAAAGGCCACGATGCGTTGCTGGACCCAGGACTTCTGTCAAAACCTGTCTGGGAGCTGTTAGTCCCTGCCCCAGGCAGCAAGCCATTTACCAGCCATGAGACTCCTCCTGTGTCAGTGACATCCAGACAGCAGGGCTTTCATCGGAATAAACACAGAAAGTCCGCAACTTAGGAACGTTTGAGCTGTGAACCTTCACAGGTGTACTGCTGAAGACTTGCTTTGTTGCTTACTAATCAATCCCACCTCCAAACAATTCTGCTGGAACTGAACTCATATCTAAGTGGAGATTACAGTACATCTAAAATTTGCAGACCATGTAAGGAATATGGAATGTGTTCTTCCCATATTGTCCCTTACAACAAAGGTTTCCATCTATAATTTTCATCTCCAGCTGTAGGCTGCAGCGTGTCCTCCCAAAGAGGATATCATTATCTCTGAAACTTGGAAATGTTCTATCACATGGGAAAAGTCAAGCAGCTGACCTTAAAATAGAAAAATTAGCCTAGAATTCTTAAGTAAACCCAGCAAAGTCAGATGTGACCTTAAATGTGAAAAAAGAAGAGAGAAGAGTCAGGGCTAGAACGTGGGTCACACGACTCCACGGAGACTCAACAAGAAAAGCTCCATTGGCCATCGCTGGCTTTGAAGATGGAGGTCCCAGGAGCCTAGGTTTGTAGGTGGCCTCAAGAAAACAGAAAAGCAAAGAAAACAGACTCTCCCCTACAGGTCCAGAAGGACTGAAGGCACGTTGTAAGATCATAGCACATGTTTTAAGCCACAAAGCTTGTGGTAGTTTCTATAGTAGCAGCAGGAAATAGCTATACCAAATTAGGTAGCAAACCTTACCTGGAACCAAATACCATATCTTTGTAGGACCTTTAAAACATCTAATTAGTCAGTTATCTACATAACCTTACCATGCAGTAGAGATTTTGATCTCAGAACTTTTATAAAGGAGTTAACAAAAAATTATAATGCTAATCATCTTCCTTGCTCTTAAGAGTTACAAATACTATTACCGAAGAATAACAGTTATTTATTTCTTATTCTTCATGTAAACTTGAATGTATGACAATTAGTTTGTGTTGTTTTAAAAATAAAAACCATTGTGCACATTATTAAATTTTAACAGTCTTGCTCTGGCTAAGAAGATAAAGCAATAAGCTCATAAATTACCTTATTAGTCAATCATTTAATATGAGTAGGCTGTTTTCCTATAAATTCTGCGAATATTACTGCCAAAGACAAACCACTTGGAAAGTACCCAAGTTTTGCAGTCCATAAAAACAGCAAACAGTAAACTTATTTCTAGTGCTTTCTCTGGGAAGTAAGCAGAGACCACTGCTTAGCTGTGACCAGGTCCTACGAGTCAGCCACCTCCAAACGCCCACATACCAAGGAGTTATTGTTCAGGTCCATCTTCCCGACAAATGGGCCCCACGTGGTCCCCACCGGAAGTTGCTGGCGACTTTGAATTTTGCGCTCCCCGTCTTTCTGAAACGCCTCCAGCTCACCTGCAGACAATAAGAAGAGGCAGTGAGAAGACTTGCACCCCTGCCCTAGCAAGAGTTGGCCCTTCCTGGGTTTGCTTTATGGGTACAGCGTTTCCTGGACTCAGGAGAATTAATTATGGTGCCCTGCAAAACAACTGATCTTGTTATTCTGAGAGGAAAACAAAACTCGTCCATATAACTGTATTCCAATTTAGTCCCGTTTCTCTCTTGCACCTTTTCACACACATTATCAACCAGGGTTAGGGCAAAGAATTGGAAATTACAATGCTTCTTCAAAAAGCACTGATCCAACGCCAACACAGACAGACAAGAAACACTAAGATGGTAACTGAGGTTTAAAATTCTTAGATTTCCTTGAGATTCTTAGAGAACAGTACCGGGATAGTACTTAAAGGATAATTTTCTGAAGTTACTACTAGGTTCAAAGAATAAAAGAGTTTCATATATAAAAAGTAGTGAGTGACGCTTATTTTCTCAAATAAAAACATTTCAGCCAAATGGCTACTTTTCTTTCTGTGACGCTCTGGATGGGATTTTGCGCCCCAAAGTGGCTGGAGCAGAAACTCTTGGGGAATCATTTAGGGCTGCCGTCTTCCTTGCATTTTCCCCAGGGTAATATTTTGAAATCATTAAAAAGAAAAGAGGAAATAAAGATAGTCTACACAAAT
Source organism: Dasyprocta punctata (assembly GCA_004363535.1). NCBI lineage: Eukaryota > Metazoa > Chordata > Mammalia > Rodentia > Dasyproctidae > Dasyprocta > Dasyprocta punctata. The sequence continues at coordinate 7,396 of RJWM01000271.1, forward strand.
GCATAAAGTAGAATTCATTAAATGGTTTGTTAAGAAATACATAAATGTATTAACATAAAAGTAAATAAATGAGGGCCTCAAGACTTCAAATAATAGCCACTGGCTTAAACATGGTTTGAGGTAAATTGAAACAAGACAAAACAAAACAAACAAACAAAAACAAAACAAAACAAAAAAAAACAACTAGCAATTAGGACTTCTCTGTTTTCTGTAAATAATTAAATTGATGATATTTATGCACTGCCAATATTGTTGCATATTACCATGCAAAGTTTTTGTACTTTAAAATATTACCTCAATAATATAGCTTACTGATTTTTTAATGATATTTATTCTCAGCCTATTCTTTAGTCTACATAAAAATGGAAAAGCACTGAACAGAAAGAAGTATAGATGAGAATTCACATAGAATAGAAAGTGCAAGAAAATTCAAAATGGAATCGAGTGCATTCAGCAATTCCATTCTCTAGGTGATATGCAGGTCATGGCAGGTAACATTATAAAATTGTTGCCTTGGCTTCTTTTCAAGTCAGTAGCTACATTCAACTATGGAGGCACAGTCTTGACATTTTTAACGCATATACCACAAACTTGAGTTCAATTTTATCTGTCCTTTATTTCCCTGCATTTGTGTCACTTTCTGTTAATAATTAAACTTTCAGATGCACTTTTTGCTTTTATTTTTGCTTTTGCTGAAAACCAAAATCAAACTATACAAAACACATATTATGCAATGCTTAAATTATCTCATTATGAAATATAAATTCATCTGTCTCAACTTGAAGGTGGAGTTCTTAGACTTTTTTTCGTGTTTACAATCAAAACCTTCACTTAATAGATGGTCCTCCTATTCTCTTTTCTCTCACCCTCCTGCCTCTACACTTGAACCTGTCCTGAAATGAAAGAACTCTTTCAATCAACACGGACAACTCCTCCTCAGTGGTTTTCCTCCTGGGGTTTCCGTAGCTAAAGATGATCAGTAGAGAGGAAAAGAAATCCAGAAAGATGCACTAGGGCTGGGCTTCAATTAGACAGTTTTATAAACCCAACACCTTTGTGATACACAACATTAAGGATCAAGTAACAAACCATGATCCTTATTCAAAATCCAGAAAATATGAACAATAATGATTTGCTTTTAACATACGGAATAACATTGATTTCTGAGATTTTCCTTTGAAAATATATCTCACTCTTGTACAACAGTTGCGAGTACTGCATTGGAGTTAGGGGTTTTGTAGAGAAATTTCCTCAAAAACGGGACATAGTCAATAGTTGACAGGAATGTCAGGGAAAACATCTCTGCGTTATGTGTATTTATAGATCATGCTGTTACTTAAACCTAGGATAGGTTTTCCATTTTAAAAGAAAATGTCCAGTTTCTACTCCACAGGAATTCCCAGTATTCTTCAATTATGATTACATTTTTAAAAATTTCTTTACAATTTGCCACTTAAAACTAAAAATACTTCATTCCCTCAGTTAGCTACTACTTAAGAATTTTCTTTCCAAAACTTTTGCTTGCTTTTACACATTTCAAAAAATAATGTTCTGTGTAGGTGATGCCAAAGGAATTGTGAGAATTTCTGAAAACCTTTTTTTAAAAAGCAGTTCATCCTTTCTTTCTGCTACTGACATATTTCATTTGTAAAAGGGTCCAGCTCAGTCACAATGACTCCTTATCTACACCTGTGGATTTACAAGCAGGTCTGTCTTTTAATGGATTAAGAATTACAAACTTGGGGTAGATCATAAAGTGATATCCAGATAACTCCAAAGTTTTTGAGTTGTGCATGCATTAAAATTTTAAACAGACCAAAAACATTTTTATGAGTGTTTAAAGATGGCCATAACAAAAAGTCCAGTTATGGTCCAAGTTATCCAATTAATCTTTTCAACTTTATTAGGTAAACGGCAAACCTCAACCTCCTTTCTTTCTTACCAAGAAGTTATTTTGAGGTTTAAAGAAGCCTTTTGTGTTGCTGGAATAATTTTTAAAACTCATTGATTCACATTTATAAAAAACCACAGATATAGTGCTAATAATTAACACGTACATAATTATCAAGGCTACATAGGTTAATGACAGCAATAAAAATAGGACATAATATAAATAGAAGTTATATTTAACAACAAGTTATTTAAGAGTATAATTCAATTTTTTCAAAAAAGAATAGGTGTCATGAAATAGAAGAAACATCATTGTACTAAAAGTAAAAAGGGATTTTTTTAGTTCCAATTCTGTCCAAAAAGAAAAAAAACTCGGAATGGCTATACCTTTTCAGACATTTTGGTTCATCATGGTTAAAAGAAGGCTCAGCACTTGGTGTTGGTGTTTTCCAGCTCTGACAGTCGGGGTGGGCCCGGTTTCCTTTCCCGGAGGAGCGGTACCATGCGAGGCAGACGGCGCCCCGGGCCAGCGGGTCACAGCCCCAGGTCCCGGACGCAGCTCGTCACAGGACCGACGCACGGCTGAAGCACCGGACACCCTGAAGGTGGAAGGCAAAGCCCCCTCCTACTGGGTCATTCTGCGCCTTCCTCCATGCCTTCGTTCACTCCCTTATTCATTTACCCTCCGAACACCAAGCGCTAGACAGGGCGCTAGGCCCCGGCACAAAGCGCGAACCGAATAAGCCCCGACCTGGAGCGGACTGACACGGGCACGACTTGGGAGGCTTCAGCGCTGAAACGGAGTGATCATCTCGATTTTAGGGGTATGGAGGGGAAATCGGAGGGCGAGCCCCAGGTCCGCGTCCAGGCACAGGTGCCGGCCACCAGGGGCCTCCTGAGCACCCGGGGACTGACTGAGAACCTGGAGGAGCGGGCGGGGGTCAAGGACTCCGAACCCTGCCAGCGGGAGAAGGCCCGGCGAGCGTGCGCTCCGAGCCACGGTGTCTGCCTGCCGCGAAGGCTCCGGCGGGCTCCAGGCCGGGGCACAGGCTGGGATGGGCTCCAGCTGGATGCGACCGGGGCAACTGGAGCAAGCCAAGTGCAGCTTCCCTAGCCCAGGAAGCTGTTTCTGCCTAAACCGTAAGAATGACACGCAACACCATTCCCCACGGCGGCGGTGAAGAGCAACTCGGAGCGCCCGAGGAACGTTCACCACTTCCCCAAAAAGCAACGGACGCAGGCAGAGAAGTACGCCCTCCGCCCTCCGCCCCACCTCTGGTCACAGCCCTTCCGTGCCACCGGCTAGACCACTCCCCGTGCCACACCTTCCTCCGCATCTCCCCTGCTCCGCCCCCAGCAGCGTCACCCAGGCCTTCACCCACCCAGATGAGGCCGAGCCACTGGCTGCAGTTTCCCACAGCGCCCACGGCCCACGCAGGCCCCGAATCCCCGCCAGGCCGGGGAGCAGCTGCAGCCCCACCTCCGGCGTCCTGACCGCGAGGGCCGGCAGGAGGGTGAACGCCTGCGCTTGAATTTCCAGCCTGCCACGTGCAGCCAGCAGGGTCTGCCTGACTCCCGGGCTCGCCTGCTCCCTCAACGTGCTCTTCCCCTCAGGAAAGCCTTCCTCCTCATCCCCGGCGCAGCTCCCACAGACTCCTGTGATCCGGCCGCGCCTGCTCCCCGGCGGGCACCGCTCCCTGCCCACTGCAGTGCGCCCTGGTTACTGAGTCAGCAATGGCTGTAAGGTCCAAAGCCGCCTCCTCACGTGACTGCCACGCTCAGGAACAAACCGAGGTCTCCCCCATCCTCCCGTTGCGTTTACATCCAATCCCAGACATTTTCCTCTTAATTATTTCTTAGTGGGTTCCCCTTGATAACTTTTTCACCTCAACAGGAATAGAAATATCATGATCTCAAATCTGCAAGAGCGCGCGCGCGCACACACACACACACACACACACACACACACACATGCATTAACTTCTATTTATCTTCTAGTAAGTTACATAGTTTAGGATATGCGGTATTTGCAAAATACAAATTGAAAACATGATTGACTGGGTAAAGGCTTTCATAATCTCATGTATCTCAATTTTAGTACAATTAAAATTGATTTTAAAATCAAAAGAAAGTTGTCTCTATGAGTCCTCTGATTTTGCTACAACAATCACACATTTCATTTATTCAACCTCCTCCTATGTTCACATGTGTTATCTCATCTGCCAAACACAGAGCAGAACGAAAAATAAAGGGTTCTCTTTTCGGTCCAGTTCATATTTTTGCAGCTATTCTTCAAAAAGCAGTCTTACTTTTAACATGCTGGGTAAGTTCACAGAAAATATTTGAGACACATAGGACAGACTAATCAATTTTGGTAAAAGATAATATTGTTAGTGCTGAGGGCTGTTTCTCCTATCTTCTTGACAATGTGTACTTTTAAAAGTCTGTGATTATTCAAAGACATGATAGCTTTACTTAAAAAAAAGCTCGAAATCAAATCACTACCAAACATCTTGCAGCTTTAAAAACATTAACCCAGGTTTTAGTTTAAATAAAATAAATTCACTATTTAAAAAATACTCGAAATCATCAGAGATGCCTCAAATCTTTTTTCATTGGAGGGCTATCAAGACAAAGTCTTATTTCCCTGTCTCTTTAAAAAGCAAAGTACGTGAAAAAGGTAAAAGCCAGGACGCGAGGAGACAGGCCAGGGCCACCACAAGGTCCTGCACATCGCGCTTCCTCTGAATTCAGCGTTAGGCTAAGGACAGACACACACACGGTATTTACAGAGCATCTCTTAACTCCAGGCTCAGATTCCGCAGACTGACATGAGATGAGAGGAGATCATATTTCATTTGCTGAAAATAAACTCTGGATTGGTTTAGACTTGGTTTTAAATATATAACCAAATTTCAAAGCTGACCACATGAATTGACTCATAATGTTTATCACGCCCTCCTACAGCAGAAGGCTAGAGCGTCAGAACCCATATTTATATTTTCTTCATGGTTGGAAAACATTATAGATCATGGTATCAAACATGGACAGCCCTGAAGCCATGCTGAGTTCAAAAAGCGCTCAAAGAGTCTAAAAATCTCAAAACATTTTCAAAGTCAGCCAAGGTGACCAAAGTATGGCCGAGTTCTTGTTATTTTATGGTTTAACCATTTGACAGCTGCCTGCCAGATACAAAGAGGGTTAGATCATTTCACTGCTTATGATCTGTGTGACCAGACCAGGGTCTTGTGCCCGTCTGCTCTCTGCTTACAGCCGCACGTTTCATCTGTGAGTTAAGACGAAGAGTGGCATCTCCTCCCTGCCACGTTGACCCATCTGCGAGCCTGGCGTGGCTCCATGAGTGACAGTTCCTGGACAGAAACTATGAAAGGCCTGCTAGGGATACCTCTTCTAACTTTGCTCTTCCATTTTGGAGTCATATAGTCACAACACACACTAAACTACAGTTTTGAACATAAACTTGAAATACGACGTTGCCTATTCAAGTTCTCCAGTCAAACCCTGATAAATCAAGCTGGCCAAGCAGTGATCTTATCCCTTTTGACTCTTTAATAAATCGAACCTTGTACGTTCCTACTGTTGGAAGTTGTCACTAAATGAAATTGTGACCTTATCCGGCACATGAACTTATCCTGCTGACAACTACATTTATTGTGTGGATAAGAAAGTGAAAAAAAGAAAAAAAAAGAATAAAGAAAAAATGAGATATTTGATAATTCTGATCTCAGCCATATGTAACTCTAACGGATGGGATCTTTTTGATGATCCATTAATGATTTGCCAAAGATGAGTCTCTACCCAGAGAAAAGTGCTCATCTTCACGCGGAGGACCCTGCAGATGATATTAAGAGTGCGTGAAGAGGTAACCGGGTGACAGCCGCACATCAGAGGCTATTAGTCTAACACAAAGAGCCCTGAATTAGCTTGTAATTGCGCTAGAGAAGATAACATAATGGTGGTGGCAAAATAGAAGCATTCCCCTTGCACAGGATGCATTCAGCACCTCAAACCTCTACAGCAAGCTCTGCAATTGTCGAAATCCTAGAGCACCTTATACCAATGCATTTCTTAAGAATGTAAAACGCTCCCCTGGGCTATCCTTTCCAAAAAGTCATAGAAATCAATGCGGTTAGCACTGTTTAGGCAGCGAATGTACATGTACATGCTACCAAATGCTGGTATGGGCTTCAGTCTTAGGAACCTTGTACCTTACTATTCAGGCTAGCTTTTCGGATTAATTTTGAGGTTAGATATTCTTCCTATCATAAAGGTCACCAAAACTCGCCAGTTACTATCTTTAAGAAGGAGTGGAAGAGATGAAATACATGTATCAGTAGCAGTACTACTGACGACAAAGTAGACAATTCTAGATGCTTGTATGTTTTGCCCTTCTACTTTTATTAGGGTGCCTTCACAGTACATAATGTTTACACCCCTCGTGGGAAGATGAACCATGGGCAAAACATGTCTTCATTCTTTTTATATCCCTTTCCCACCCCCTCCATCTCTCAGTCCCCTTTGCATTTGCGAAAGATCTTTCTCTCCATGACTAGAAAACTTTCACGTACATACACATGCATACAACAAATTTTATTACACAGAGAGTATATTCAAAGTGAAGAGAAAAAACAGTCAATATTTTGAACTTTTTCTGTTGTCTGTTTATATGAACAAACAGAAAAAAAAAAAAAAGATCCTACTGCAGGTGTCTGAAACTATGGACCTGGAGTGTGCGTAACTCTGGTAAATATCTGGAACAGGGATGGGAAGGAGGAGCCCTCTCTGACCTAGCTGATAACTGTCTTTGCCACAGGCTGACCTAGTACCACAGCCTGATCAAAATCCCGAATATCAGAGCAAGGTCACATTCGGGAGCTCTGTGGCTGAGCAGTCATCGTGGAATTCAGCTGCTCAGCTGGCACATACCCAAATGACAGCCAAAGTCAGGGGACTGTGGGAGGGTGACAGAGAGGCCGGGGCCGGCAGGGCACTGGCCAGGAGCAGCCCGAAGATCCAAGGAGCCGCTCCATAGAAAAATCAAGCACAGGTCCTATCTGCTGAGAAGTTAGAGGGGAATGCTGTTTAAGGAACTGTCAGGGGCACATCAGCAGTCCTCGGTGATATGCACGGCTGTCAGTTGTAGTCAGCATTGTTTCCTTCTCCAGCCACCACATGGTTTGTTCCACCCGCATGCCTTCTCACAGGAAGCCAGCACGGTCCCGATGCCAGCTCGCTTATGTGGAGCAAGCCGTTAGTCTTGGCGGTTTTACTGACTGTGAGGACCACTTACTAGAGACTGGTTTTGCTCCACTGATGCCCATAATCAATCAAGATGTGGTCCTATTTTGCCACATGGTAAGAAAGTTTCAACGGAGGTGAAAGGACATCTAACAAGATTGGACAGATTGACAATACTTACTTAGGCAGCCACTGCAATAGGAGAAACTTTGCCTGGAAGGAAAAGTCTCTCCAGGGCCACACTTGGGATGGGGAAGTGATATTTGTAAAGGTTCAAAGGATGGCCGAATGACTTGATGAACACAAAATATGGGGGAAATGATGCTATTACTTCGAAAGCTTTTAGCATAAACCAAAAAGGCAATCATATACTGTGAAGTACTCTATTATCAAGTAGCTCCTTGCCAACCAAATGTATCTTGCCTTGAACAAAGAATTGGACAAGACAAGCTGAAAACAGTGCCACAAGTTGATTTGAAAAGTGAGGGGTGAAGGCATGAGGAAAAAACTGGCTCTGCACAGTGAACCTGGGCCAAAGAAAGAGGAAAGGAGAAAAACAGCAAAAATAAAAGTACATCCTGGCCTAGAAGACACCGTGGGCTCCTGTGAAGTGTCACGGTAGTAGGCTTCTCATGCAGTCCTATCTGTTTATGCTGCCCACATCCCGCAGGAGTCTACAAGAAGTTCCACATACAGGTCCCAGAATTCATTGGTGCTGTCCTGGGGTCTTGTAATTGACTGGTTCAGCTTATTTCCCAGCCAGCTTTGCCATGTCCTGCCTCCTACTTCACCCTCAGCCAATGGAAAAGAACAGCCAGTCTAAACACAGCATTCTGCTACAGATGTTAAAACCTCATTCAGGGAACAACACGATTGGTGTCCGATGACCAAACATAACCCGATTGCTTTCTAAAGAGTGTAAAAAAGAAGTGGAGAATAGAACCATAGAGATACTGCAAATTTAACACACAGCCAACGAATATTGATCTCAGGACTCTTGAGTTCATGCCTGACACCACTGCCAGAGTTCCACACATCATACGGAAATCTTTTATGAAAAGATGCAGTGGAGCCAGGTCACTGCACAGCGGTGACGTGAATCGCTCTTTAACTGCCTTGCGGCTTAGCATGAAAGTGCCTAGTCCTTGGAGGAGCTAATGTACAGGTTATAATAATGGCACAAGTTCTTTACTCTTAAAGGTGAACCTTTACTGTTGAGAATATGACGGTCAAAAATACTTTTAAAAATCAAATTCCAAATGTCAAACAAGCCATTTACCCATAATTCTGAAGTCTAATAAAAGACTAATACAACACACAATGTCTATGTTTCCATAGTTGTTCATATTCCTAAGCTATGTATAACTGACAAGAAAAATGTTGCTAAAACCAGGCTCCTTCCCACTGATTTCTAGATTCAGTACGTAGTCCGTCTTGCTGCATCTGGTAGCCCTTCGCTATACCCATTGGTGCGTGAGACCCTTCCATCTTTGGAAGCCTCCCTACCTCCCTGCTGTCGTGAGCACACCCCTCTGCACACAGAAATCCCGAGGTCGCCTCTCCCTGTGAACTCGCACGGTGGGTGATGTCTAACTTTCGGACCCTCGGTGCTTCGTCAGATTACAGCGAGGTCTCCCCCACGCAACTAACCAGCTCCTTCTGCCGGCTGGCAGCTGGCAGGTCTGCAGGAAGCACCCAGGCAGACTGGAGAGCAATGCCACCACCATACTCACTGGGAAGGGGATCGAAGCCAACACGCCTTTCGAAGTTACAAAGTTAGTAGTAATACTAGGGATCTACCCCTGGTATTTGGATCATTTCACACTTTGTCAGACTGACAATTAAAGAGAAAGCTGGACTCCCGAGCTAGGAGGAGGGTCAGACCTCAAGCCCCAGTGCTCCAGGAGAGTGGATTCATCCGTGAGAGGATTTGGAAAGTGGAACCTGGCAGCCACAGGCCAAGCCGCAGGGCCAGCTCTGAAGGAGGCAAGACGGGAGGGAGGGGGACAAACACGAACACAGGAACAGCACCCGGAGAAGGGTGGTGAACTTTCCATGTGATCATCAGAGCTCACAGCCAACGTTTCACTTCTGCTGAAAAATTCCAGAGGGACCAAAACAAAAAACAAAACAAAACAAAAAATCTAAGATAAATGAATTCGAGACAAGGAAGCCTCCCAACATAGATGATTACTCTTCAGTGAAAACAGTCATTAAATAAATAAAACGTGTCTGATTAAATAGCTCATGTCACTGCCAACACAAAGGTAAGACAGAGGTTCAGTGAATGAGAAACCGTTGTCTTGAGATAAAATCACCACCAAGTCCGATGGAACAAACGGCCGGCTTTGGTTTCAACAAGTTTTAAGAGCACTGAAGTCACACCTGACAGTAAGAGTGTCTGCTCTCAACACTGCAAATATATTAATGTTAGGCAAAATAGTATTTCTAAATACTTGGGAAATATTTTGTCAGGTGCCGTCAATTTAAAGAGTGCTCTCCTGTTACCATGAAATATTCTTACTTCACAGGGCATGGTGGCACACTCCTGTAATCCCAGCACTCTGGGAGGCTGAGACAGGAGGATGGCAAGTTCAAAGCCAGCCTGGACAACTTGGTGATGTGGCAAGACACTGTCTCAAACAAAATAAAAAAAAGTTAAAATGGTTTCAGACACAGCTCATTTGGGAGGCCATTGGCTCATGTGAAAAAAAAAAAAAAGAAACTTTATTAGAAAAACTTGCTTTGTTCTTGTTTGCTGATTTCACATGAAACTAGGAAAATCATCCTGGAACACATCACCCTCTATGGAGCACTAAAGATGAAAGCAGTGAGCTCGTCTGTACGTCTGTCTGCTGCGTCCTCCAGCCTTGTGCTGCTTAGAGAGAGAAAACACCCCTTCCTCCACTGTCCATGCGACCGACTCACGGAAATTCTGATGGACTCACTCGGAACTAATGGCACAATGCCAGACACCGGAACCTGGCGTGCTGAGGCACCACTGGTATCTGAACTACACGTGTGCAGCAAGACGGCAATTTCCCTGCTTTGGGAAAAAATCTCCATATTTCTAAGATATTAGTGCTGTTCGATCACCATATGTCACTGTTCAAATCATCAAGAAGGCACAGGCTGTGAGGGCTGCTAGGAAACCCCACTGTACACCAGCTGATGCTTCCCACCAATGGCAGAAGCTTCTGTGGGCGCCAGCACCTGGCAGGGACGTTTGCAGCAGCGGGGACCTGCCGAACAGGGATCCCTCGCCGTAAACCGTCAGGCACGTGGGAAGCCCGATTTTCTCTGCAGTCACTGAACTAAAACCATAGGCAGTAAAGAGCATTCTGCAAGTCCATGCTGGTTTCTTTACATTGCGTCTCTTAAATATCAGTTATCTGGAAGAGAGTTGAAGCACCAATGGTACAGCAATATGGAAATCGTTCTGCATAATTCTTGGCCTAAGTCAAAATAAAGATTCACATTACCACAGGCAAAGGTTTAGACACTTGCTCACAATTTGTAATAAGAATTTATAGCATTTTCTTCAACCAGATGTGAATGTCCCTCAATACTGCATAGGAGAATACAAAACGTTTATAAGCACAATTGGAAATAATCACATAGACTATGAGGACATCACTAATGTAACATTATGAACACTGAAGATGAATTCTTTCACAGATTCTATGTCATTAAAAGAGTGACTATACGCTCGTGGGGTTCAACACCACATGATGCACCTTACTGCCCCATCGAAGCACTGGGTTCCTACTGTCTTGTATCGACTGATTTCTTGCTCCTTACTCACTTGGATTTCCTAATCACGCCTCTGAAGTCGGTAGCAAACATGAGACCATACAAATACAGGATTCGGGTGATGCTGAGTAGAGTGGAGGTACTCAGTGAGTATTAATGTTTTTTTTTTTTTTTTTTTTTTTTTTTGGTGGCACCAGGGACTGAACTCACAACTTTGTGCCTGCCAGACAGGTGCTTAAGCCACTGAGCCAAACTCCCAGCCGTGGTTTTTTGAGGCAGGGTCGCACTATGTAGCTCAGACTGGCCTTGCACTCATGTTGTAGCCCAAACTGGCCTTGAACTCACAACTCTCCTCCTACCTCAGCCTCCCGAGTGCTGGGATTAAAGGCAAAGTATTAAAATTTGATCTTTGTGTTTTATGACTGAGCATAATAAAATGAAGCACATGACTAAAAAATTGCTTGCATTCAACATGTTGAATTGCTAGATAACTGCAATTAGCCAAACTAGTACTAGAAACACTTTCCTTCCGGAGGAAGAGAAAAAGAGACCTCAGAGATTAGACCAAAATGAAAAGGGGCGAGGAAGCACCCCCAGAGCTGACTCTACCCACAGGAAGGGAGCGGCCCCGCGGCAGGAACCCACGCCGGTGTTTCCTTCTGGCTTCGTGGCTAAGCCAGGCAGAGTTCGCGGCTGTGAAGGTCAGCATCAAAGGTGGGTCGCCCAGCCCATTTCTTGATAACCAGGATTAGCTGCTCCGCTGCCGTTAGAGCTCCAGACAGGAGGACACAGAGCAGCGTGTGTCAGCACCAGTGAAAAAGCAAACTGCTCACAAAACGACACTGAAAACAATGTAAAATATCCATTCAGTCTCACCAGCCACCATTCGATGTTTCATTTCCTTCCCAAAGTAGTGTGGATTTCAAAGTAACAAAGATAAAAATTTATAACACCTCTTGAATACATAGAATATGCTGGATATTGTACTGAATCCTTTATATTTGGGATTTCTCTTTCACTACAAACTTAAGGGAGAAAATTGGGAAACAAATTAAAGACCACGTTAAAACATTTAAAGCAAAAGCATCTTCATTAACTGTCAAGATTTTTTTTTTATTTTTAGAGAATACTGGTCTTTATTTTCTCTAATATATTCAGTGTAGACGTATATACTACCCCTTTTTCCTTTAACTCAGTAGAACACTCACTCAAACCACTGCAATTAAATGTGATAATGTGGAGTGAAAGAGGTGACCAAGATTGAGATGCATGGGAACCACTCATTTACTAGAGAAACAGAGAGAGAGAGCGAGAGAGAGAGGCAGAGAGAGACCGAGACAGAGAGATAGAGAGAGACAGAGACAGAGACAGAGAGACAGAGACAGAGAGAGAGAGACTGAGAGAGAGCCAGCAGGGTGCCACACCGGGGCCAGACACACACCGACACCCTGAATGCCAGGGACTAAGTTTGCAACGGACAGTAACATCTTACAATCCTAATTTATCGATAGGAAAATCAGAAATATTCCAAAGAAGAAGGCATGTCCTTCACCAATTCTTCAACCATAGTAAATATGATATCCTCCTAACATTTGTGAATCTCTCATCAGCATCAAAGTTTCCTTAGAACTTTCAGAAATGCAAATACTTCTATGATTATTATTGTTCAGTCTAATAATTTAAACTTCAAGATCAAGGATGTAAGACCTAAACAAAGCATGTCTTCAAGAAAAAATAGTACTGAAACCTACATTATAATTCCCCTTTTTGAAATCTCCAAGCCAGTGACTGCGGAGCAGATCATGGTTGCTACAGGATGACTGTATTTACTGTTCCTGATGGCAAACCTCGGAAAGGCAGGGAAATAGTAGGCTCCTGACGCCTGGTTCCGACCCATTCGCTTAATGAATTATTGCTGACCCACATTGCGTTTGGGCCCACAACTGTCCTACATTTGGGAGAGAGCTTTTCTTAGGTAATTTTGCTCATCTGAGGTCAATGAAATCAACACTGCACACTCCCATGGTGTCTAGCAAGAAGTAAGCCTCTCCACCTTTCCACAGAATCACAGCCGTGTGAGCCTCAGGACTGGAAGTGACAGCAAAACCTCCTCAGTTTCCAGGTCATTCTACAGAATTATAGTCAAGCTGACAGAACCAGAGCTGATGTTCGAAAGAGGAACTGGAAGCAAGACAATGTCATGAACAAGATCTGAAATGAGACTACTTAATAGAATAAATTCCAAAGCACTGAAGAGAAATTAATTTGCATACACACAATGCAATTACAGGGGAAGAAGCTAGCATCATTAGGGCAAGGTGAAAGAAGACTCCAATTATAAACCTTGGCCATTCCCACTTGACCTCACAGAGAATACAGTTAGTCACAAACATACTCTGCTGCTCCTAAGGGAAGAACCCACGTGCACCTCTGTTATACACGGCCTAACAGGGATGACCAGCGTCTGAGGTGCTTGGTCCATGCTCCTACTACCAACAAACTTCTTGTGGAACATGCTGTTTTATTTTAGCATTTTGCCTTTTGAGAAAACTAAAGGATCTAGGTTTTTGGAATTCAGTACACGAATCATATATAAGAACAAAAAATAGACCTGAAAAACATCCTCCAGAATGTTTTTTGAAAGCCATGGGTCGGGATTGTTCGCGTCTGCCTTTGTTCTTCCCGCCGATCTGCACGGACAGCTGCCACACTGTGCCTGGGCACACGCCAAGACGCAGGAGCCCGCTCCGCCAGCGTCACCATTAACGGACGGCTGACTCCGACCCGGTCACATAATTCATAAAGCCTTCATTTCACTCCCAGTGCTGCGCAGGCCTTGTATTATGTGTGGACAAGTCAGAACATGAAAGGTATTACCGGAATGTAGAGGAAGACAGGAAGGAAGGAAGGAAGGGGGGAAGGAAGGAAGGAAGGAAGGAAGGAAGGAAGGAAGGAAGGAGGACAGGGAGAGCGAGAAAGGAGGGAAAGAGGAAGGTACTATTTGCAAAAGTATACAGGGACTTAACTTATACAGGAAGAAATGGACATAGGAGCCACAAGTGCAGGAAAGGATACATAATTTAAAATCAAAACTTTGGATTTTTTATATTTATCTAATGTATTCAATGTCTTCCAAGTATATGAATAATGAATTGATAAAAAGATACAGATGAGTTTTTATAATATGAATCGAGCCAGGGAGTCATACAATAACATTTCCCTTGGTTGCTGAATTCATGATTCGACCCTATATAATAATGTGTCCTTAATCCAAGGGGAAGCAGGGAAAGGAATTGTCTTTTGCTTTGGGAAGAAAGGTCATTAGAAAATGTTAACACAGAAGGCTTTTATGTAACTTCTCCTCACGACAATGGAAATCAAACTGAACAGTCCACTGACGTCACGAAGATATTTTACTGCATTCCTATGAATCCACAGCACAGGCACATCTGTTTGGACACCAGAAGCAACGAATGACCCATGTGACTTCTTGCATGTGTTTCCAATTCTACAAGGTGTTACAGACTCACACACGTGAAATGGAAGAAGGAAGAGTAAGATCAATGGGTCGGCTCCAAGCTGATATCGTAGTTGTGTATCATATTTTTGTGAATGGGGACCACTGGAGAAACAGGACAAGGTATATGAGGAAACTCTGCACTGAGTCTTACAAGTATATGCAAATCTATAATTATCTCCATAAATATTTCAGTTAAGAATATGAGTTCATAACCTCAAGAGCTCATACATTTCTATTTTAAAGTTATCAAAATAAAGCCATTCAAATGGATTTAAGCCATACATTACTGATAATATAATCAACAACTGAAGCAAATATATCAAATCTGTACCTTCAGTTTTTATACAACTATAATGGGAAAAATGATCTAGGATATCCAGACATTCAACTCGCTAATTAAAAAGCTGAAAAAGAACATATGTTGATACATATTTTTAGTTTTAGAATTTCAAACATAATATTTGCACTCACTACTGGTAAATAAAAATTAATTAGAAAAAGTCAGAAAATAATTCTCATATGAAGAACTATTGAATACACAACATAGTTTTCCCTTTTCATTGTATTCCTGATGAGTCTGAAAAAAATTTATGACAATTTCTTTCATCTTACTAATTTTTCAATATACAAAATGGTTTATCAATAACTTTGCAATTAGCCTTCAAATATTGGTTTGTTTTTGGAAAAAAGTTTCCTATGTTTAAAAATATTACCAATTTCTTCAAAGGGAAGGTGACTTAAATGGACTTGGTGCCCATTTTGTCATCTGTCCTCTCTCAGTGAGATTCAGATGCTAAACCGTGGCAGATAAAGTCATTACAATACTGCAATAAAATAGTGGAATATGAGAAATACAGTGCCGAAATGGATTTAATCTGCTACACTGTTTTAAATGGAAATATACTGTAAGATTATACATTCCGTAAAATGGCAACACAGATATTCCTGCTCCCCGGTGAAAGATACTAAAATCTCCATTTATTTGGCTGGGGTTGGCATGGCCCTAGGTATATTTCTACAAGTGAATTAAATTTAATTGCTTATTTTCATTTCCCACAGAAAGTACTGCCTTTAAGCAAGATGTAAATGCATTTAAATGGGTATGTTCATCTGAAACTCTGTTCAATAAGTCAAGTATTTCTTCCAATACAGAGATTGCTCTTTGATCCAGGATATTCATGATATTTCACTTAGAAATACAGGCACAGCATGGTGGAGGTGAAAGGAAACACGTTTTGAAGTCAAATGGATATGGGTTTGAATTCCAGCTTTGCTCCTCAACAGCTCACTGAGAGCAGAGAGTCAGACTGAAACGCGGGATCTTCATTTACAAAAGCGAGAGAAACGAGGCCGATCCTAGCCCGTGGGATTCCTGTGGCAGTTAAACAGCGCGAGATGTGTGACCAAACCGAGAAGCATCAGCTAAACGAAAAACCACTGGATCAGAAAAAACAGCAAAACTTGTTTAGGTTCTAAAAAGCACAAATAATAGGAAATGCCCTTGCTACCCTCTTAGTTTAGAAATAAGCATCAGACCTAATTTGGAGACATAGAATCACGATTTAATTCTAAGACAAAAAACATGAATTTTACAGGTCAGTGTGCAGTAATGAAACTACCCAAACTGCCAGCTACATGAAATGGCTTCAAAGTTGAGCAGCGGTACTGAGATGAAAATGATGTACAACATAAAGAATTTCACATTCATAAACATTCTCTCAAGTTAAATATCTCGAGGAAATGGAAGAAAAGGGGGAAACATCCAGCTGTAATTCTGTGAGTACAGGACCCTCTGCTGAATTCATACCTTCAGTCGTAAGACCATATTTCATTTGGGCAATGTTAGGAAACCTCATATAAAGACCCACAGGAAGGAAGGGGATTCAGTCTGCTAAAAATAATTCTTCTAAAACTTGAACATTAAAATATATGTTCCATAATTTGTTTTACACAGAACTAGTATTTTTTAAAAAGGGTTTCTCAAGTAACTTTTAAGTACAGAATTAAATCTATTAAGCTTACATTTATAACCAGAAACTATACTTCCTGTCAATCATTTCTATTAATTTTAGTATGTTGCTTATCAATTATGAAACAAATATATTATTAATCTACCATAGATTGTAACGAACATTTTGCAATAACTAGTATGCAAAATTTCCAGTCTCATTTAACCATTAAACATCTAAGTATATTGTAAACATTCAGCAGATGAAAAAGCTAAAGCTCGGTGATAACAAGTTATTAGTTCACAAAACCCTGCTCCACTAGCAGGATGTGCATTAAGATATCTCAAAATATGAAATTAACATGTTTACCATCTCAAGAGTGTAAGTCTCTCCAAATATGTTTCAGTTGTCATAAAATCTTTAGTTAAAATTTATTACTGAATAGTTTTCACATAAAAATATTCTATTATGTAAAAATAGACTTTTATCTTGAAATAAAAGAAGGGGATATGAAGATAAAGAAAAGCAGTAAGAAAGAAAAAGATAAGGAGGCATAGAAGGAAATTTGAAAGGAAGAAAGACAAGACAAAGTTAATAACCTGAAATAATAATCCTAGATCAAATTTCAAAAAAAAAAAACAAAATTCAATTAAATGACTCTTTTGAAACTATTAAAATAATAAGCCCTGCAAGTATTTTACTTAAAATTGTATAAAGTTCAAATTTTGAGGATAAGTAGAGAAAACATAAATGAACAATAAAATAAATAACTGGAAAATCAAGAAATGTCAAAGATTTAAATTTCCAGGCACAATAAAGGGATTTAGCACTTCAAATGATACAACCACCCCCTGACCTAAACGCACCGATACTGGACAACTTTCTGTTTAGTGCCCTGTGACCAGCTACTACGCCCATATAATTATAACTTGGCAATAAAAAGAGGTATACAATAAATCCAAGGGTTTCTCCTCCAGCCTCACAGAGGTGCATGTAAATTGTTGGAGGTCAGTTTTATGGGTTCGTTTCCTATCTATCATAGTCACGACTACACATAAACAGCATCCTGGAGACAGTAAATACATCTCAGGCAAGGCCTGACTCTGTCCGTGACGTGCAGTTATTGCAACGAAGCAGCAGCCCCAGTGTGCAGGGTACCAAGGGCCTACAGCAGAAAGTGCTCAGAAGAGGTCCCTATTGCATTCAGAACCATTTTCATGTGCAGACAGCCTTGAGGGTTGCCTTGAAGAACAGAAGGTCTCGGGTATTGCCAGTGATCCAATGAGTCCACACTCAGCCCTTTTGGGCATGGGCAACCCTATTTCAAGATCAAACTAATGTCTTTCAAAACAACTGACATTCATAAGCCATAATGCAGCATCACTTCTGGGGTCTAAGCCAAATATTATTCACCTATCACTATAGTGCAGAATGCTCACTTCCGGGCCTTTCAGCTACAATCAAGCGTATGGTATATAATACAGACATTTTCCTGGGCAATCTATGTTGACAGTGATCACATACCAATATTGAACTATACTCTTTTGGGAGCGTATTAGTCAGCATTCCATTTCTATAACAAAATACCTGAGGCTGGAGAACATGCAGAGAAAAGAGGTTCGTTTAGCTCAGATTTTGGAAAGCAACTAGTTCAAAGAGCATTATGCCAGCTCTGGTGTGGTACCCCTCAATGTCACAGCACAGTGCACAGCCATGTGCTAGCAGCATGTGCAATAGGGACAGCTCACATGGCAAGCAGGACCCAGAGCAAGACTGGAATCCCACAAGAATCAAGGCAGTCCCTTTCAAGGGCATGCCCCCAGTTACTTAATGACTTTCCACTGGGCCCCTCTACTGGTGTGTGTGTGTGAGTGTGTGTGTGTGTGTGTGTGTGTGTGTGTAGCTGAAGATCTACCTCAGAGCCTTGTGCATGCCAGACAAGTGTTCTACCACTGAGCCTTCCCATTACCTCTTAATAGGGATCAAGCTCCCAACATACATCCTTTTGGGAGATGCACTGGGACCTTATCCAAACTACAGCAGGCAGGAAGTACTCCTGGAGAGAATTCATGAAACAAGAAGAGCAAGAAGCAGGGGAAGTATGAGCCATCTCATTGCTTTAATTCAAAATGAAGCTCTATTTGTAAACAGAAGGAGAAAATAGCAATGGTCTTGGAAGGCTAAGCTAGTTTGTATCCCTAGACAGTCACAGAGAAGCTGTAGAATATAATTTTAGTAGGAGTTTCCATGCCTTTACAGGACAGGCAACATTTATCAGTTGAAATACAATGTAAAACTGCTGAAAATTTTTAAAAATGTCTATTGTAATAACTACAAGGTATTTCCAAAGAGATGATGACAGCATTTCAACAGTGTCCTAAACATGAGACCTACCAGCCAGGGTACAGGAAAACTATCATTTTGGAATAGGAATATTTCTGCTTCCACTGAAGCAAAGGAGGCAGGAGGAGATCAAGCCAGGGGACAATGTATCAATGGACTTCAGGCACCTTGGGAATAGAGTTCCTTTCATCCCCCGGTTAGCCACAGGAAGTATCACCAGGTCCATTCCATATGTGAAGATGTAAAAGCCTAAGGAAATTAAACAGCTTGCTCTGTGCCTGGTTAGAACTTAAAATCAATACTGCAGCTTGTACCACATGATACCCAGTCTCATTAGTGATTATATAGGCAATGGCAGTCTCCTGACTACCAAGAATACAACGCATGTCTGCTGTTCAAATTAGGAAAGGATGACTTACTCATCTGCAAAAGTTTGCTATCAACACAGAACCTAGGCCAAAGATATTGTAAGAGTCCACTTACAATATGTGATCTTGGCTTTCCTTTTAGCCGACACATCAAAAACTCATCCCTCATCTGGGAGTAGATGTTGCTAAAATGGATATATATCTATGCAGTCTTGTTTTGTGGGTTAGACCCAAGCAAAGGAAGAACTGGTCACCAGCATCTCAGCTGAAACAGCGAAAACTCTGAATTATCACCAGATTCACTGGGTTATCCAGTGAGATTTCAACTACAATATTCTATAGTCTTAGAAAATGAGATCACGGTAGGTTTTCTCATTTAACATTTGAGGAATGTAACACAGTTGTGCCATAATAATGTGACCCAATTTAGCAAAAGGAGTAGCAACTGAGAAAACGGAATATCATCACCATCAACCCTAAGACTTCAGAAACTAGGGCTGGGACCCCCAATTTAGCAAAAGGAGTAGCAACTGAGAAAACGGAATATCATCACCATCAACCCTAAGACTTCAGAAACTAGGGCTGGGACCCGCTGTCAGTTAGGAGAACCAGTCCTCACAAAGAAGCGGAGAAACAACCACGTACGCCTGTGTGACAGCTTAAGCAAGAGGCTGGGAGCGGACTTCTGTCTGGCCACTCTGCAGGCCCACTTTACTGGACTCACTCCAAAGCTCTCTCCAGTTCCAGAAGGGTGCCTGGGCCGTGTTGCTGCTCTTTTCTGACACCCGTTCTCCCCGACAGCCCCCATGTTTTAGCCCGAGTCTCCCCAGTACGAATCATGCTCATGGTATGTGATCTCCTGGCCATCTCACTCAGTGTCCACGACGGAAAGCGGCTCTGAAAGCCAACAATGTGTCCTGTGTTCATAAATGTGTCTCTCCAGCCATCTCAAGGCATTTTCATTGTTTGTAACGTGGACAGAGACCCCATTATCTTGGTGCAAATAAAAGTGGCTCTTCACAGAGATCTGTTTGCTTTTATGAACATTATGAGAGGGCCCCTGACCTCCAACTTGAGGAGTACAGCATAACGGAAAGATAAGATTCCACAGTAAACAGGGAAAAGGAGAACCGGGACAAGGAGGAGCGAAGAAAGCTGGCAAATAACACAAAGCTTACTTAGAAATGACTCTCTTCTGCATTTAAGATAATCGGCAATATCCTCCCAATAAGAATAATACCCTGAGAGAGAAGGAAACTGGTGGTGTGGAGAAGGCAAACGGAAATATTAAAATAGACCATATTCATGAATAAATAGTAAAGTTAACAGCAATATTCTCAGTAAGATGTGAAGTCATCTACATTTACAAGTGTACAGAAGTCGGGCTACCTTTCATTCTGCTACAATTTAGGGCAAAATAATACATAATTTATTCAAGGTCTTGTTATATAGGAGCTGTGTTTAAATTATCATCTGATTTCAAAGTGCATCTTTGTTTTAACCTAAACCCCTGTTCATTAAAACTTTAAAATAGTTCATAACTCTATGGAATTCAGAACTCTCATCAAGACCTACTGCCTATGGAGACCGGTTCCGGTCTGTAATTAAAATATTCACAAGATTGTGTGTAGAGCCTAGCAATATAAAATAAAAAATACATCAAAAGTTAGATTGCATTCCTAATTTTGAAAACCAAAATTACAAAGAGTTAAAAATAATGTCAGAGACCGGTCTCGGAGGACTGCAGCCAAGGGACGCGGACCTCCCGCGTCCGTGCACCCGGCTCAGGAGCGGCTCTGGTCAGACAGCAGACACAGCTAACCCGCTCCAGGGCAGAGGCTCCGAAGGAGCCGGCAGCCTGCAGGAATCAGGTGAGCGCAGAACTGAAGTTTGCCATCTCCCAGACTTTCAAGGCCCAAGACTGACTTTTTACAAGTTCCTTGAAAAGCTGAAAAGCAGCCCAGAAAAATCAAAGGGAAGGATGATCTTCAAGAAAAGCCAAGCTGTAGACTCTAACATAAAGGTCAGTTTGTTTCCAAAGCAAACAAAATACTCCGTGCTCTGATGGAGGACACGCTGAAGCCCTGTTCACTGCGCGCAGTTCAGGAGCGCAGTTTTGAAACACTTCCTCAGCAGTCTTCCGGGCTGATCTCTGGGCGCGACAGTGGCCATTACCCTACCTGCTTAGCATTAGGGCTCATTTTGAATCATCGGCTTGTAAAAAACGTGTATTAAAGAGGACTGCCTCGAGTAGCATGCATTAATAAAAATAAAACCCACAACCGTGGTTCTGTCTGTATGCTACACAGAAACACAAAAGTAGCTTGGGAAACAGACTGTCTCTGCCTTATGAATTATGAAGCTTCTATGGAAATCTGGAGCCTAACATAAAGTAGTTTATTTAATGGGAAGGAGGCCAATGGCAAAGTCACTTGGAATTTCCAGTCTATTTATTCCCCTGTGATACTCCTTCATATGTTTGATTCAGGACCTTATTTGAACATTCTGGGGAAAATTCTAAGAGCCAAATGGTGTGTCTTAGGAGAGACGCTATGTATTAGGAGAATGGCATTTTATGATCTCCATGGAACTAGAAAAACTTGCCGTTACTGTAGACACATCTTTCTTTGGTCATTTGGATAAAGGCACACTCCTGCCTCCCTCCAATCTGTTCTCCACACCACAGCCAAAGCAATCATTTTCCAACTGTAAATATCATCCACTCCTCCAGCACCCCCGCTCAACATAATTTAATGTCTTCCTGTGGCTCGCAGGCCAAGGACGAAAGTCGTTAACACTTTTTAAATCGTTTGGTTGTTTCCCTGTTCTGCTGCTCTCTGTCTCAGCCACGCGGGCCTCTGGTAGACACAGGGACATGGCACAGGCTGCTCCTTCTGTCTGAACAACCTCCACGTCTCTCGAAGGAGCCACTGCTCAGCCTGGAGCCAGGCCTTCTCAGCAAGCGGCCCTTCTGCCTCTGAGCTGCTCCCTAGTTGGGGAGGCAGGGCAATGTGGGAGCAAAGGGGAGAAAGCCAGAGGGGAAGGGAAAAGAAGAAGGAGAAGGAGAGAGAAGGAAGGGAAGGGAGAGGAAGAGGAAATCTGAAAAGACAGGGGCGGGGAGGGGAGGGGAGGGCCACAGCGCTGGGCGAGGGGAGTAACGCCTGGGCGCAGTCTGCAGGATCGGCGTCAGGATGGTAACTGGCGTGACCTGGAATCCAAATTCTCCAGGAAAACCTTGTATGTTTTCTCTCTCTCACTCTCCAGACATGTAAGATGGTCCTTCATATTTTTCTTCTAAAGACTGCCTAAGAGGTCAAATATTTATCCAGGAAAGATATCTAGTATATTACGGGTTATCTCTTACAAATTTATAGCACACAGCTGGGCATGGTGGCGCACCCCTTTAATCCCAGCACTCAGGAGGCTGAGGCAGAAGGATTGTTGTGAGTTTGAGGCCAGCATGGGCTACAAAAGTGAGTTCAAGGCCAGCCTGAACTACATAGTGCGACTCTATCTCCAAAAATAGGGCCAGGGATTTAGCTCAGTGGCCTAAGCACCTGCCTGGCGGGCACAAGTTTGTGAGTTCAACCCATGGTACCAAAAAAACAAATTGACAGCACAGCGTGGACACTGGAGAGAGAGAGGTGTCTAGGTGGTCACAGTTTTCCTCCACAGCTGTAAACATCTTCTCTTCTAAAGCCTCCCTTTTGGCCGTCTGAGGTGACCGTGCTTGTGGAAGTTCTAAGACAGGCAAGGGGAGCAGTCAGCTGACGGCATCTTTGCTGTCGTGGGAACTGGGGAAGCAGGTTCGCGTTCCCCATCTTCTCTCACAGGCCTCTGGCTGTGTCACGTGAATGCTGAGAAACAGCTCACAGCTCACACCCGCCTCCTCCCAATGCCCGTGGGTCCTCACCGTGCACCTCCACTCTCCTGGAGCACCAGGGGTGTGTGGGAGCGGGTGTGGCTGCAGCGCAGGGACGCGGCAACACAGAGCCCCTTCCCTCCCGCTGGCTCGCGCTCTTCCATCCTGGGGTGTCACCCACATCCTCCGCTTCCTCCATCACAGCCACGCGACCCGCCGTGACCTCTGTCCTCTTCCAGTTTCCTGCACGGCCGTGTGAGCAGTGTCCAGCGGGATAGCTGCCCCCGCCTGTCACATCCTTAGGGGCACAAGCCTGCAATAGACATTGAAGCTGCACAATCGCCGCCTACAAATCAACAGGAATTTGTCAATGTTGTCGCATCATTTTTATTCCACAGGGAAGATGGGCACCGGAATTCTCTGTGCAGATAACAGTCCTGTTCATTAACACCAGGGGAAATGTTGTCATGGCAAAGGGAAAATCTTAACTTTCTAATTATCTTCTTAAAACAGGCAACACTGATTTCCTTTGGAAGAATTAAGAATCATGACTTGTGACTCTAGGGCAACAAAATTCAAAAATTAACAGCACTCGAGCTTGTCACTTGGTTCACATGCGGCCTTCCACATTACTGCGTCCTGGTGGGAAGAGGTGATTACTAAAAGTGATTCAACCCAGAACTTGTGGCAGGACATTCAGAGATATTCAAAAAGTTAGCTCTAAAAAAATCATATGAGTTGTGGAATTACATTAATAAATAAAACAGGGCATTCCTCTGTAAATAACTTTTCCTCATAATTACATTTCATAGAACACAAATTTGATTCTGAAATTATCAACAGGAAGAGTAATTGGGTTAGACAGTTATTATAACTCACTACAGCGGCAGGAAAGGTACTTGGGCTTTTATTTTTATGCAAACAATTACTATTTTAGTATTTTTATCTAGACATCTTAGCAAAAGTTAGGAAAGCAAATTGTTATACCCTGCATATTTATGTCAAAAATAAAAGACTAAACCATTCTCAAAAACTACTCTGAGGATATTTTTTCTTCCAGGAGTACTATAGACTGATATTCCAACTCATAATGCCTTCAAATATCACTTTATTTGGAAGTAGGTCATTGGAGATGTAACTGGTTAAGTTAAAATGAGATCAGAGTAAGTAGGTTGGGCTCCTAACACAACACAACTGGAGAACTTAAGGAGAAGATGGAGACGCTCAGAGAAGATGCAGTGGTATCAGAAGGGATCCCAAAGCCAGCCGCCAGCCAGCAGAGGGCAAGAGGAGCCGAACAGATTCCGCCAAGACGCCGAGGCAGCACGGCTGCCGAAGCCTGATTGAGACTCGTAGCTCCCAGGGCTGTGAGAACACAGTTCATCTGTTTCAAGGCACCCAGTTATGGGCCTTCATGAAGCAGCTCTAGAAAACTAACACAAGAGACAGTTCGGAAGGCACCGAGTGGGCCTCGGCGCAGCACCACGGCCCGCCTGCTGCTGCACCCGTCACTCACACCGCGGGAGCACCGGGCTCGGCGCGCGAGCCTCTCCCGTAAGCGCGGCGTTCTGCAGTACGCTTAGTGCCCTCAGACAGGACTTTCAGCCAAACTGCAACACTACACTCAGTATACTTAGACAAAGTCACATATACGTTGGTCGGACACCATTACATTTGAAAATCGTCAGTCTAACATCTTAGGTGTGCTTGCTGCTTGGATTTAGTGTACTAGAGCTCAGTACCTATATGCACCTTGGCTTTACCAGTGTCTCAGAAAATGGTCACTGGCTGCTGTGGACACTCGGGACTACTGGGACACGGGTCTGCCAGAGGCGCAGGGCCTCTGCCCCGCAGGTCTGATGAGACTGGCGCCCAGAGAGGAAAGATACCACGGTGCTCATTCTGTCTCCCGCTCCCCTCCCTCCCTCTTTCTCTGCCCGCCCTGAGTGTCCAAAGGAAATGCCACAACGGACACAGAGGGAGAGGGCCCCGGAACTCTGGAATGATTCTCTCTCAGGAGCCTGACCATGCACCTAGCCCCAGTCGGAAGAAAATAAATTTCTGTTTCTTAGGCCACTGAGTCCATGGTATTTTGCTATGGCAGCCTGAGAAGATCAACCTATCAATGACTACCCTGGCTAGAACTTCAGGCTTTCACAAGGTTAATCCAGCGAGGACTACGAGATTTTGGTACAGATCACCAAAGTCAGGTAAGTTTAGCTGCTTCCATAGGATAACAGCTTTTATCAAGAAGGTCTCCCCTTAGGGCAGCCAACTATGGGCACATCTGTCTATAGCAGGTGCCAGCGATCACCTGATGAATTATATTTATTAACATAGCAGCTTGACTTTTAGTCATATTTAAGACTTTGATAAATATGCTTTGGTTCTGAATCTCCACTCTCAGCTCATCTTACTCAAATTTGTAATTTGAATATATTCAGAGGAATATGGATTAAAAATCAAGGTGGCACTCTCTCCACATGCCGAATTTCTCTCCCTGCCACACTCCTGGAGCAGCTGCGCCCACCTGGCCCTGACCGGAGGTGACGTCAAGGGATCAAGAGGACGAGGGTTGGGCCGAAGGGTGCCCGGAAGGTGGCAGTGGACTGGACGGGGCCGGGCTGTGCTCCCTGGGAGACGAAGCCCGCGGGTAGCTTTGTGCACGGTTGGGAACTGTGGAAAGGCCCCTCAGGTTACAGGGCAGGACGGTAGAGTATAGGGAACAGGAATGCTCGGGAACACATTTCTGTTCTAAACTCGCCTGACGCTATGGGCTGCACGGTACCCCCAACTCATATATCGAAGTCTGGACTTCCCAGTAACTCAGGCTGCAATGTGGGGATTAAAGTAAATGAGACCAAGTGCAGGAGCCCTAACCCAAAAGACGGTGTCCTTCTAAGACGGGAAGTTATTTTTTAAAGATAGGAGGGCCACACTATTATCATTTTGAAATACTATTGCAGCCTATTCTGCTGGCATTAAAATTCGATGCTTCTTAAACTTGAATAGAGGCTACATACCCACGCCACAAATGAAGCTGGGTAAAAATTGGGATTGGATGTTTTTCTTTGGTAATTACAAATTAGAAGGAAAGAGGGCATGAAGAAAAGAATGAGGAGGTGTTGGGCCCCTGCAGTGACTCCCCAAGACGAATGTGATCATTACAGACTGCAAGCACGGACTGAAAACCAGAGTTTTTAGAAATTAGGAAGTGAGAAGTTAAGGACACAGGCACCGGAGGAAAGAAGACCACGCGACAGCCACCAGGCAGAGCCCGGGGGACGAGCAGGGAGACCAGATCTCAGTCAGTCCCCACTCCCTCCGGCTGCAGAGCCGCAGAAATGACCTTCCGTTGTTTGAGCCGCCAGCACGTGGTGCCCGGGTGCAGCCCAAGGGCACCTCTCTACGTTTTTTCTTTCTTTGGGACAGCCACATAGCATAATGCGAAGCCGAGTTTCATTTTTAAGGCACAGGGGAGGGTTTCAAACGCTCTGGGATGGAGGAGAGAAGGGGCTGACTCGCGCAGCACATCCTGAGCATAAAACGCACCAGCCCGCGACGGCTTCCTGCTCCGCCTCCTGCCGTTTCTGCACAGCGCCGTGACGAAATCTCTGATGCTAGAAGATACGGCCTAATATTCTCCCATCCAATCCCTTTTAACGTGCGTAGAACTACATTTGCTCAAATTTACTGTATGAGTACTTGCTCTCTTGACTCGGTCATAACTTGGACACCACCCTGCCAAATAACTCGCTGGCCAAAGTGCTACACCACTACTTGATAGAAGATTAAAACTCGCAACTCCACTCTTTCATCCTATCGTGGGGGAAGTAAAACGGGCGGAGCGGGGACCCTAAGCAGCACTCAGCCCCCACGCACAGTGCTTTTGTCCCTCCTTTTGCCTTTGGCCCAATCAAGGCCCACCAAGCCTTCGGGGGTGAGCGCAAACCAGCCACAGGGCAGCTGGCCTCTACTGGTCTTGAGGTCTGCCACCAGCAACATGGTCCCCTCACCTGAGGGTGGAGGGGGCCACTGAGGGAGGTGACCAAGGAGGAACTGAGTTCCGGGATCACAGCGAGGGTGGACAAAGATAAGTATGTCACACGCCCATGTGAAAATGTCACAAGGACACGCAGGCGTTTCTCCAGTCACATGCCCTGACTATTACAACAACACTGCAGACATCCTGCATGTTCCCCTCACACCCCATAGTTAGGTCAACACAGACTCCCAGGGGCCACCCAACCTGAGGGGTCCCGCTCACCCTGCAAGACCTTGGCCCCCCGCCACGCTCACCCCTGCTTTCCCATCAGGCCCGGGGCCTATCCTCTCCACCTCCACCGCGGGAGCGGCGTCGCCACACTGCAGCCACCTCCCTCCTGCTCAGGCTCCAGAACAGGGCGCAGCCTGACTGGCTTCGCCAGCAGAACAGACCTTAGAAGCCTGGCACCTGGTGAGCACTGGATAACCGTCTTTAAAGCCACAAAGCTGAAAATGCACGAGTTGGATTTGCTCTGGCATTCCAGGAGGGCGTAATTCTGATTCCTCTAGAGATGCCATACATTCTTCAGGACCGAGTTTAGGTTATGGTGCAGACGCAGCCCCGCACTTGGAAGCCCAGCTCTCCTGGACTGCAGACTGCAGACTTCAGTGACCCAGTGCAGGCTCCAAAGCCCCTGCCTTACACCCCACCCCTGGACAGTAGTCAGGGCACAGAGGGGGCTGCAGTGCAGGCTCCCGGCCCGGCTGAGCCCCTTCCACAGCCTCAGCCACCGCTGGCTCTGGTTTTCAGTGTGCACCTTGAGTTTAAGCAAAACAAAGCCTGCCCTGTTCCAATCCATCCATTCTGCTGCATCAGTGCAGACACTTTTTGTGCCCATGGTGTGAGTTCAAAGCCACTGCTGTCCTAGACACAGGGTGACACCTCCCCTCCCCAAACCGTGCTGAGTCTGCCTTGCCCCTGGAGGCACCCATGAGGCTCCACAGGAGGACTGAACTGTGCAGAGAGAGCAACATCAAGTCTTCAAAGCAGCTACTCCTCTGCGGCATCCGACACTGCAGCGCTCAGGCAGTCTCAGGACAAACTCTGGAATACAGACTGCGGCCACTGCCTGGGAGATGGAGGAACAGAGGCACTCACACAGGTGAAGCAGTTTGCACAAGGTCTCACAACAGGCAAAAGCAGATCACCTACCACATAAAGCAGAGAAAGGGGACCCGACCCGAGAGGAGAGCAAGGGGAGGACTGGCAGCCATCGATGAGTTCATGAATGTTTCCGTTCCTGTACTCCAGTCTGGACTAGTAGAGAAGCATTTGGTCATTAGCATGATTTTATGGAATTAAGAATGCATGTATGTTCATGGTGCTAAGATTAGACAGTTATTTGAAATGTCTGAATTCATGTTTTGTTTTCCATTAGAAACTAGTGTTTTACTTAGATGTGTTTCTTATTTAATACTGACTTTTCTCCATTTTAGTTGACCATTATCCTCGTGGTTTTAAAGGACTCAATATGAAACCCTTAAGATAGACACAAAAAGAGCAGAGGCTAGCCAGGTAGTTTCTGAACTTAGTAGTGGGAAAAGTATTTTTTAAACGTGAAGAACAACTGTGTTTACCAGTGAATGCCTTCTTGCCCCATCAGATCCGAACACATATCTCTGTCTTCACAACATTCTCCTGTGTTTTCTTTGCATGGCAGTGTGAATGAATCCAAATTTTCCTCTTACATCCTTATTTTTTCTTAGTTGCCAGGGAGTTTCAATCAGCGTTAGACCTGGTTGAGTAAAGTGTGCTTAGCAATTCCGAATGTCTGGAGAACAGAATCCAGTAGGACAAGGGTAACAGGGTTTCCACGAGGAAGGGGAAGAATTTGTCCCACACAAGAGATGTAAAATGTCAGTTTAGATAACAGCAGTGAGAAAGTCTAACACTGAAAAAAACTAGTACTGTGCTTTCAAGTTTCAGTAACAATAAAAGAAATTAGTTTATCAGAAAGTATTTGAGAGCCCCAAAGCAAACAGACTTTGTACGGGTGCAGGAATGGTTAATCCCACCAGTGTTTACTGAGCAGGTATGTAGCCAGGCAGGCTGATATAAATATGTGCATACATTACTGTGAATTAAAAGTTTAGGATCTGACTATTCCAAGAGTTATTGAATCTATAAGTAATCCACTATGGCTGGGGAGAAAGTAGAGCAACTTTTTTGAAGTTCTTTTTATCCAGACAGCTCACCATGCTAGCTTGTCCCTTAGAGAAGTGGAACATGAGCTTTATGACACGTCTATGGCAGCTGAGAGATACTACGTTCCACATGCTATGGCCGTTTTTATTAAAATTACAAAATCAATTTAATCTCAAGGGAGACATGGAAGTCACATCACCTAACCATCTGGTAGTGGTGCCTGAAAATCAAGTTTCACAATGCTTATTCTTCCTGATCAGCCACGGAACAAGTTACTCTTCTATTTTCTACACAGGGAACATGCAACATGGAGAGAAAAAAATCCCTCCTTTCAAATAATCCAACGAGCATATTATTTTCTTTAATACCTCTGACACCATCATCAGCTGGTAACTGGCACAGAATTCCTCTCTCATGCTTCTTCATATCTAAATATGTTTCCAAATGTGCTCATTTTCAAGAAAACTTTGTAAACCTTGCTTTCGTCAAAGCTTATTAGGACCAACAAAACTGAGAGTTTAGAAATAACTGTGCCAATGACATCACAAAGGAATATTACTAACAGAACAGGAGACGACCAAAGGCTATTTGTACAGTGAGTTGTAGATGTGTTTCTCGGGCAGGGAAATCAGGAATTCACAGCAGATTGAAGGGGTGGCGGTCTGTGCATGTGTTTCGGTTCAAGGGAAGATCAAAAAAGAACAGGATTCTTACACAGGTTTTCATGACTCTGGAGTTTTAGCGTTGGGTACATTTGGTGTCGGTAGCTGCAGAAGTCTGTGATGGAAAATTTTCCTGTGGAAGAAGAAATGTCACAGTATTTTGATAAGCGAGAGATGAACTTTTTTTTTCCCCTGTGCCATCAGCAAGACGAAAAGAACAAAATACATCATTTATAACCCACAGCTCGACCATTATCTCCTGGTGAGACACTTGTTCTAAACACACAAGGACCTTTCTTTCCCCTCCACTGGGTCCAGGGCTCTCCGTGTGGCTCCTTCCCCCTCGGAGCCACAGAAGAGAGGCGACGCTGTGCGGTCTCCAGGCAACCGCAGAAGGGCAGGCGTCCCCTCCAGGTCATGGGCAGTTCTGAAGTACAGAGGAGCTGGACGAGCAGCACATGTCCCTCTGATCACAGATACCATCGCAGACCGACGCGCGAGCAAATCCTGCTCCTCGCCAAAGCTTTACACTCTCTTCTCCTGACTTCGCCTAGAAAGGGGAGCTTGCTCAAATCACTGGTCGGAACGTTTCTTGGTGCTATAATTGGTCAGTGCACACATGTGTGCATGCACGTGTGTGTGAAAATGACAGAGACAGAGGAGACAGAGGGCTCATGAAAGCATCTATGACGGCCAAGCCATGACCAACTGGGTAGAACAACACAGAAGGATGCGGTACGTGTGGTTTAACTTCTTCCACTTTGTCATTCCGCAAACGCTGCCTGAGCTTTGGGCCCTAAGGATACCCCTGGGAATCAAAGTCCCTCTGCTCTCATAAAATGCATGGTCAGAAGCACCATGGATTACTGTGGCCTTCGCCTATTTCAGCACACCCTCCAGCACTTACACAGTTACATCTCCCTAATGCCCCTCAGTCACACGGCGTACAGACTTCCCCGGGCATCGAGGATCCCAACAGAGCTAAATGTCTAACACAGAAGTGGCACGAGGCTGAGCATTTCCACACAGTGCTTTCACTTAACACAGTCACTCTGGGCTAGGTCCAGCTCTAAAGTGATGCTGGGAACAAAAGAGATTTTCTGAGCTTGTGGAGTGCGCGATGGAGGCAGAGAGCCGGGCCCGGGAGGTGGGCAGCAACGCACACCCTGTGCACTCCTGCGACTCCGCTGCTCGCTCTCCTCTCCTGGCCTCCTCGTCCACAGGCCCTGGAACCCGGGGCTCGGAGTTGCTGTCAAGGCTAAACGCACACGACAGGCACAGAGAGCTAACTGCGAGTGGGGTGGTCTCCGCGCTGATGACCTCTGCCCGGTGCTGCTGTCTGTCTGGGCCCCTCCCAACCCCTCTGGGCAGGGACTGTCACCCATACCAGCAGCACGCCCAGCAGGGACGCAGGGAGAGCAGTAATTGCTGAATGCAGTAGAGCAGAGAAGAAATTACTCTTGCCGAGGATTTACTCCAAAGCTGTGGGGCTGTAATTCTTGGTGTCTAAAAGGCATAACCTTGGTATCACTCTGGCTGGCCACTGCACGTGTGGGTACCGGGAACAGTGCTGGGGCAGGGGCAGGAAGGGAGGACAGCCAAGGGCCAGGCAGCAGGACCCAAGGCAAGGGGGAACAAGCCCATGGTTTGGGATGGCTGATCACTCTGTCCCCTGGATCTCCCGCCGTGTTTCCCAAAAGAGGCCAAAGAACAGAAAGCGCACATTCTCTGGGGAGAGGGAAGAGCTGAAGTCTCACACCATGTGGACGTACAGAACACAAGCATCCTTGCCAATGGCTGGAAAAGCATAACTGGATGGCCCTCAACCACAAATGTCCCTAACAGGACCAAAAGGTACCTTATGGTCTCCACCTGGCGCCTAGCAGTCCCTACGAATACCTTTGTCGAACACTCATTATGTGCAAAATGCTGTACTGAATGTTTCCACGTAAGTCCTGTGAGATAGGTCAATTTAAGCACAATTTACAAATGAAAAAGCTTACTTAAAAGTAATTTACATCAGGCACAGTTGTGCTACCTGTGAGCTGAGGCAGGAGGATGACCAGTTCCAGGCCTGCCTGGGCGACTTAGCCAGGCCCTATTTCAAATTCAACAATAAAAAGGGTCAGGGCCGTTGCTCACCGATACAGTGGCAAGTGTGAGTCCCTGGGGTCAAGCCCCGTACTGCAAAATCAGACAAACGAACGAACCACAACAACAAC
This sequence comes from Dasyprocta punctata, assembly GCA_004363535.1. Taxonomy (NCBI): domain Eukaryota; kingdom Metazoa; phylum Chordata; class Mammalia; order Rodentia; family Dasyproctidae; genus Dasyprocta; species Dasyprocta punctata. The sequence continues at coordinate 39,414 of RJWM01000271.1, forward strand.
AACAACAAAAGTGCTTTGCTGAATTAGAACTGGGGCTGGAGTGAGAGCTAGCCCAAGAGTAATTCCATCCAACGTTCTGGGGCATCTGTGCTCCTCACACTGCCTGCGAGCCTGATGTCCAGTGGCTCCAGAGCTGGAGAGGAAGATAAGACAGCCCCAGGGTTACAAGGAGGAGTTTGGCACCGGGACTGATTCGGATTCTCACACAAAACCTTTCAACTTCCAAATACACATAGCCAATTAGAGGAGAAGGAAGCTACAGCTTTAAATTGAGTAGCAGTACCTGAACTCCGCACACAAACCCTGCCAGTACCCTTCTCAGCACAGCCATACCAGAGCTGAAGGCTGCTGAGTTGCAAAGCACAGAGCCTTTATTCCGATTTCAAAGATGCATTAACGCTCCCGGTAGGGAACACCGAGGGCCTGGTTACGTGGCAAGGCAAAATGGCCTTCTCTCATTGGTTCACTTTCCTTTTGTATTTTGATGCAAAAGATGCCGGGCTGTGGTCCTATACAACGATCCAGAACGTGTGTTTCTGAAAGATTCGTTATCCTGCTTCCCCCAACAGTAGGCTGCACTGATAACAATTTGAGCTCTCATATGATTTTATTTATTCCCAAATGGCAAACCAATTGACCAAATGATATTTATTAAATAGCTGATTACTTTCATGATTATTAAACCAACTACTTATACATGTAGAGCTGACTTCTGGATAGACCACCCTTCCAAAGGTCCTTTGTTAAACTGATGGCATAGAACATAGTGGCCTAATTACTTTCCTTATATGATACGTTTTCATGTTCATAGGAAAAAAATTCTTCCTCAATTTTTTTCTGCTGGTTACACGTTTATTTTTCATCATTATCTACAATGTTATATCAACTCAATGAATTAAATATAATTTATTTTATATTTCTAAAATGATTGAATTCATTAATTATATATTGTAATGACTGGGTCCCCTGCCACTACCACCTTTAATATATCCCATTGAGTTGGGAATTTCACTGAAATGCTCTTATTCTTTACATTAGGTTTTCCCCCCTAAAAAATGACTGGAGCTGTATTTTTTTATTTTCTTCTTTTATCAGTCCAGTTCTACTTACCTGCTATTAATTAGAAATTGCTCGCAGTTTTGTGGCTAGTGACGGCCCTCTTTCCTGCGTTCAGTCCGGCGTGCGTGTGCACACGTGTGTACATGTGCATGTGTGCATGTGTGCTGTGCACACCTCTTTTTCTGACATTTTATAGAGTATAAGCTCTAGGAACGGTGAGCACATATATCCCATCTACCATCTTGCACCCTGATCCTGTCAGCAGATGGAATTGTTACCGCACCTGTAAATTTCTCAGATCACTGACACTGACTTCCCAGAGAACTCAGGCTGGCATTGGACATCTTCGGCGGTGTCTTCACACACCTCCACCGTCGGCGTGGCTCAGTGCCTGAAAGTCCCAGCCACCCTCATAGGAGTCCCAACCCCAAAACTGTCTGCCCATCTCTCCTCGAGTTGCTATCTAAATTTAGACACTTCCTTCACAGGGTAGTGTACATCCTTATCAATTAGTCATGCTTTAAAGTCCACTTCAAAATCATCTGTTCCAAAGATGACCTTCCCATCCCCTTCCCTCTCAGAAATAACCTCTGTCCTAGTAGACCCTGGGGACACTTTGTCTGCTATGACAATGCTCTCATCAATTTAAATAGCTTTCAAATGCTTTTTTCTACTTATTTCTTATTATTAAAGTAGGTGTTAGATTTTACTTGACTTTAGACTTTAGTTAGAGTTCAGTCAGACTTGATTAGTTTTGAAATTTTTCCCTTTAACTGTGTCCTGTTGTCCTGCATGTCTTTAGCATGTCATGGTATTTATCACCATCAGATGAATAGTTCCTTTCCCTCTGGTATGGTCTCTTCTGTGACACAAAGGTACTTGTGTTCTTAAGAAAAGAACTTATCAAAATAGTTATTTTATAAAAACAACTAATTTGAATAGAAAAAGAGAGAAATGAGAATATTAGGTTAGCAAAAGTTATTTTTCCAACAGCCATTCAAGTAATAGAGGTATATTATAGTTGTAAGAGATGCAATCAAAACAAAGTGAATCTCTAATTGGTTAAAATAATTCACTACAGTAAAAGCACACTGCCACTGATTCTCCACAAAACACTCCTCCTAACTTTGAACACACTTACCCCATCATCCTTGTCATTTAGCCACGCAGTTCTGCAAGTCCTCTTTTGTGAGTGTCTTTGGTCGCACTGTCACTACTGAGTCGATGGCCTGAATCCACTCCAAACGTTTCCCTTTCCTGGCCATCTTGCCTTTGGGAAGAGTCAGGAGCCACATGCTGCCAGGCAGATGAGCACACATCATCACTCTCTTGTGAGGCCGCCTTTCCATAGGATGGCGCTCACTGTACCTTTATCACACACTGCACAGACACTCAGGAAGGAGCACTTCCAGAACTGCTGCAGAAAGTGGCCAGAATGGTGGGCTAAGCACCTGAATTGAGGGGGAGCGTGTGAGGGGGGTTATCGGGAATGTGCCTTCTACTGTAATACATTTTTAACATTTAAACTTTCACCATGTATTTCAATTACACTTCTATGTCTCTACAGTTACTGTAAGTGCAAAATCATCTCTGACTATTCCTGAGCAAATTCTGAAGAACACAAAAGAGGGAACCAACTTCCAAAGCATTCAAAGCAGTGTCCCACACTCAGACCACCTCCAAGGAAGCCGAGGACCCAGGCCATACATCTTGGCTCTGATGCTGCTTCTGTGATAACTTCTTCTTTTACCATGTATGTGAGTTCCAAATTCCAATTTATTATGATCAAAAACATCTGCATAATGCCCATGTGCCCCTCAATTATTACCTCTCTGTCATCTGTGTCTGCTGTGTCACACACACTGGAAACAAATGGAAATAGAGGACGAGCACAGTGGCAGTTTAGAAGTATCTAAAACTCTTTATGACCGTAGTCTTTGGTAAGACAGTCTGAGATTATCTCACATTTTCCTCTTCCTGGCACAAGATATTTTCTCACCATTATTTTAATAATTTGAAATTATACCTTCAACTCAAAACTATAAATAATAACATCTCAGGCTTATCAAACTACTTACTATTTTTCCAGATATTGAGCTAGGCATATTCTCTTATGAATTCTTACAACAGCCTAGTGACAAAATGCCATGCACACTGCATATTCAGCCAGCGGTGATGTGGCTCCACAAATGGGTTTGAATGTTGTACTGGCCACCGACTCCCCATGTGACATTAGACAGGGGATTTAAGCTTGGGTGGCCTCCATTTCTTCGCTTATAAAATGGAGGTGATAGTTATATACGATCCGTGTGGTTGAGAGGAATCATTAATTAATTCATATCTGCTTTTTTCTTTGATAAAGAAATATTTCTTTGCTAATATTATATGGTGTACACATAAGGCACTTAAGAAATGCTAGTATTTATCACTCTTATCCTCAACTCCTAAGTAGAATTTTCCTAACCTAGCCAATATCAGAACACCTTGTTCACTCACTATTTTTCTTAGTATACAATTGAGCAATTATGTCACAAAGTATTCTATAACTTTCTGCAAAATCTCAGTCTACTTCAATCTCAAAATAACCCGCAGGATTCATGCTCCAAAATAGAAATCTCAGACAGAGTAAGAACTGCACCATTGTCTTGCTAGTTCAGCACGTATTTTTTTTTTAATGTATGCACTGTGGAGATGCTGCTCGTTTTCTTTCCTAACAACTACAACTCACAGAACTTGTTGCCCCTGAACATTTCCTTTTAGACCAGCCCCATTACTTTTCTTTCCTGCTTATAGCAGTTCTGTGGTTGTAATGACACAAAGAATCTCCACGATTTCAGTGCAAGACTCATTTCTAGCAAATCAACACACATTCTCGAATTTTCATGCATGAGAGATGTGTAAAACTATAAAAATGTTTGGACATTTGAGAAGACTAAATCAACAGACAGTAAGCGTTTTATCAAATCTACAAGTGAAATTAAACTTCAATTTGAATAAATAAACTGTACAAGGACAGATGAGTTGCTAGCCATCTGAGCTAAAAAGATGAAGTATAATTGTATCTATGTTAATAGATCCACAGAGCGCGGGGAAATCTCAGCCTGGGCTCCTGTTCCAACATGTGTGTGATTCACGGGTGTGTAGGCCAGGTTTGCACACATGGATGGGAAGGGGTACAGTCAGGGTCTGCCCCTCTTCAGAAGTGGCATTTATTTTTCCAAATCCTTGCATAGTCGATGAGACGAGAGCGATGTTATCAATGCTCAGAATGCCTCTGACTGAATACATGAAGATAAAATCAACTTGGTTCCAAAATCTTCAGGAAAAAACAACTCACCAACTATTTTGTTGTTAGCCACGTTATGGTGATAGAGTAAACATTGGCTAATTCTAAAGGAGGAGCAAGCCACGAGCAAAGCGTTCTCACTTCACACGAAAATGTCAAGTGTGAGGCGATAAGTAAGCTGATCGGCCCCACCGGAGCAATCGTTCGTTTCCCAGTGCATATCAAAAAATGTATGGTGTCCAACTTAAATACACAGCTTTCATTTGTCAATTATAGCTCAATAATGCTGGAAAAATAGTTGTTTTTCAATTTATGTCAGGTAGTCAAGAAGAATCACTTTCAATGAAACAGACTGATCCTGCTTTTATTTGACACAACTGCAAAGGTATCCTTGTTACCAAAATACACACATGCTAAAAATAAGGGGCTTTGTAAAAACATTTCTATTTTACTGAAGACTCCATGTCGAGGGAAATAAAGCGGAATCAGGAGCTTATGCATGCTTTCTCTTACACGAAGGTCCCTCCCCAGATAAAGAGGAAAGTAAAGGGCAGACAGTAAAAAGTAGGGGCACAGATCTTTCTGATACGGGGAGGGGACTGAAGCATTAAGGATGAAGTGAGGGGTGGAAACGAAAGATGCGCAATGCACGTGAACCAACACCCTGTAAGTTATGCGATCATTGTGTGCATTTGAAACATGCACTAATAAAAAACAAAAACTGAAAAAAAAAGCTTAGATAGAAGATAGAGTTTCATTTTCTTTGTTCTGAAATAAAGCTCAGAAGTGTACTGAGTGGTCCCACAAAAAAATGTTTTAAAAAAATGAAAACAAAATGTCAAGAAATAACTGAGAGTTATCCAGGTGACGAATTGAAAGGTCTCCTTTATCCGACGGTCCTTTGGTTGGGACAGGAGACCTAGACGAGAAGACCTAGGTTTGCCTGCCCCCGTCACCACTCACCAATGCAGGGCCTCGGCTGCTGCTCCTGGGAAATGGGGACAACCTTAGTGACCATTCCGTGAGGGCGCGGGCACTACAGAGAATACCCTGAAACCACGCCTGTCATGTAGCTTTCCACAAGTTTTGACTATGATATTTATCAGTGCTGTAATACCTGCACTACACACACAGAGGAGGAAATACTATTACAGGAGAGAACAGGGAAATACAGTCCAATGGTCATGTTCTGTGTTATAGAAATTATTCATTTTATGATAAGTATCCAAATACATGACTACCTTCAGTACAACTTGAGTCTTCACAAATGTGTTTTTTCCTAAATGATGCTCAATCTTTGACTGTTAATAAGCCAACCTTTTTGAAATTAACAAAGGCAGTAATACCTTGGTTCACGAATGCTCTTGTTCATGGACAATTCGGTTTGTTAACAGAAGCGTTGGGCAACATTTGGCTTCCATTCGTGAACTGCATGGGATGACAAAAAGGACCACAGCCATCTTCCTCAGAATCATGGAATGAATTAAGTTTTTGAACCAAGGTACCACTGTATAGGTATTTTTAAAAGTAACTCGTTTTGTTTAGGGCTATGGAAAATTACACCCAGCAGTATAATGATGTGTACATCATTTTCAAATATTAATTGTTCTCAAATATATTTCTCCTAGACCACTGCTTACATCTTTACTAACTGATTAACTTCCTGGACTTTTCCCAGAGCCCATTTATCCCTTTTTCCCAGTGAGCCTGTAATTTCTGTGGGGTGTGAGAAAACACAACTAAGAGTTCATATTCTACTCTCTCCTCCACCATGACTGGTTCAAAAAGTCAACGTGCAATTGAAGCCACAAGAATGAAAGTCAATGCCAAGACTTTTGTAAAAAATGCCTAGACACAGAGCTATCCAGCTCCGGGCTGTGTGTGGATTCTGGAATCCTGTCTGTCCCAAGGGAAAGGAATCTAAGCACGAAGTGGAAACCCACAGCAGGACAAAACAGGGTGCAAAGGGACGCAGCCTGCACCGGTCAGCGTTGTGGCCTTCGGTGTTTGTGGCTACGGAAGCCAATTCTTTCTCTGTACACAGCAGGCTCTGATTCTCTCCGTAACCATTTTCTAAATGATACAAGAATACAAGCAAAGAAGCTGGGAGTCCTCCTTGAATGTCTAAAGCAAAATAAATTTCAAAAGTGGCTTAAAATTTTAACACATTCAGGGACAGGTGCTGCCTGGGGCTTCCTCTGCGACGCTGACCATTGCCTTTGCCGAGAGTGCAGCACTTCTGACGGCCGACCCCCGCTCACACACCGCAACCCTGCAGCCGCGGGCGCCACAGAGGGTCGGTTACCCTCGCTGCCCCCACACCTCTCAACAGGACCAAGAGCCTGCCCCGCCCAGCAGGTCTGCAGGAAGCTCAGCGTCTACATTGAGACAGGAAAGAACAAAGAACACACACACTGCGTCCTGCTAGGGAGAAAGACCAGTAGTCATCAAATACGGGCACAGAGATAAAGGGCAAGGGTGACAGATGGGATAAAGGTGACATGTGGTGGTGGGACACGCACTCCTGGGATGGGGACCAGCGGGGCCTCAGGGGGCCTCCCTGGGGCGCAGGACCCAACTGAGGGAGGACAGAGTCAGGCAGAAGCAGCAAGACACAGCAGCGCACCGCTCGCCTGAGACTTCTGCCACCAGGCAGGACCCGGCCTGGAAAGCCCAGGGCTCCTGGCTGTGCCACACAGGATGACGTGACACACACGTGACACACGCGTGACACATGAAGGACAGAAAGCACACTTTGTCACTGGACTCTGCCAGGCAGTGGATTTGTGCTTTCAGGCCTGCTTGGCTTTCTTAGGAGCTGGGGACTGAAGCCACATCACTCCCCAGAGGGAAGCATTTATTCCACCCCTAGAAAATACTAAATCAGTCAATCTGTATTGATAAGGTGGAGTATGAACTCCACACAAAAATGCTCAAATATGAGAAATCAATGGAATGCCTTTTTAAAGTGCAGGTTTCATCCTGCATACATAAAAACATAACTTTTCAAAATGCAATTTCATTAATTCTGGCTCAAATACTTGAGAAAAGATGGAGACAGAGAGAAGGAACAGATAGGAGAGCCTCCATCGGCTGAAGAGCGCCAGGGCGCGGGGCAGAGGGATCCTGTCTGGGATCCGCGCCTGTGTGAAGAGATCCTCACGGAAACAACAGGGCCGCCCTTGGTTTCGGCACCCTCCACTCCTGCTCCTGGCTGTGATAACGAACACGATCACCGAGAAGGCCTTTCCGGCTCCATACCCTCCTTATACAGACCTTAAAAACCAGCGTCGCTCTGGATCAGATACCCATTATCAACTTGGACAGAGAGCCTCTGAACCACCATTATCTGCAAATGATTCATGAGTGCAGGTATTTCGTTACCTGAGGATTTTAGCGAAACCATAAATATAAGAAAAGACAGAAGCTGGAATTCATAAAAGGCCTTGAGAAATATCTAGGATAGAAAATGATGTCCAATCTAAAGAAAAATGTAATTTACCAAATCCGCCCCATCTGCTGCCATTAGCTCCAGCATCTCTCTGCTCCTCCCCGGCGTTTGGCAGGCAGGGTCCTCCGCCCCACACCCAGAGACGCGCGGTTTAACCGACCACTGACATTCACTCCCCGGGCAGGGCGCCTTCGGTGTAACTATCGATCACTGATTATAGAGAGCTAGTGTTTAAACTCGGACGGTGTGAGCTTCAAAAACTCAGAGTCGTGATTTGACAAGGGAAACCGGTGCTACTTCGACATTTATTTATGTGTTTAATTTATAACACACACACAACTGCACACACGTGTCTTTTTGGCATATGTCAGCTAATATAAAAATCTTCAAATACTGGTTTCCCTACGAAAATTCTCATGGAAAAATCAACCTCCTGCCATCTGAGAATAAATGTTTCTTCCGTTTGGGCTTTACTGTCTTATACCAAATGACTATTTAACCGATTAATTTACAGGAAAACAATGCACTCCTCTGACCTTTGTAAAGCGGATCGTGCACGTTAAATCACTGAAAATTTTAAGTGTTTATTTTTCTTTCAGCAATTCTTTTTGAAACATATTTATTCTTTAACATAAATTTAAAAACTTTGGCATCTCAAATTAATCAGATTGCTAAAATCCAGCATAATGAAGAAATTTATAACACATAATTGGCTATTGACTTGTACAGAAACGAATGTCCAGTGTTATAAAATGCAAAAACTGATTTTTTTGACTTTACTATTACTATACGCATTATTTATAGAGTGTTTTCTATGGGTCAGATATGGTGCTGAACATTTTATGAAATTTTCCTGCATTTAATCCTGACAAGAAGTTGGGGTGGAGTACTTACCAATATTCCCATTTCATAAAAAAAGAAACTGAGGCCCAAGGCCAACTGGTTAACAAGGGCCAAAGTGAAGATTTGAGCCCAGGCAGGACTATCTACTCTTTATTTTTTTATTTTTTGAGACTGGGTCTCATTCTGTAGCCCAGGCTGGCCTTGAACTCCTGGCAATCCTCCTGCCTCAGCCTCCTGAGTGCTGGGATTACAAGTGTGTGGCACCATGCCCAGCTAGGACCACCGAATCTCAACACCTGCTTCCTTACATATTAGCTGTGGAAATGATTCTTTTCAAAACAGTCCCCAAGTGTAACCTAATGTAAGATTCATCAAATTGTGAGATCATTTCAAGACTATATATTTGAGGGAGCTTCATACCCAAGGTTCACTGTAAGTGTGTATTTGGCTTACTGGTTTTGGATTCTTGAGTTAGTTCTTACTATCCAAGTGACTCCTGTAATCAAGAATACACAACAGGCCTGTAATCCCTCTACTCCTGGAGGCTGAGGCAGGAGGACTGCAAGTTGCAGCCCAACCTGGGTAACTTTGGGACCCAATGAAACTGTTGCGAAGAACAAACATAAAACTGAAAGGCCGGAATGCAGCTGAGCGCAAAGGGTCCAGGCTCAGTACCGCACCCCCACCACAGAATAAAAAAAGAATATGCCACAGCAGGAGCTAAAGCTCAAGGCATAATTTTGTGACGAGACATTTTTTCCCACCCCAAATGAGTAGCTGACATCGGATCTGACGTGTTGGCAAAAGCCCCCCTGAAATAACCCGCCCACTACAACCCCAGGAAGTGAGAGGCCAGAAGGGGACAGGGCTCAGGAAGGTCCCCAGGGAGCGCCTGTGCCCGGACATGGTTCTCTGGCACCCTCATCAGGGTCCGCTCTGGCCTGAGCGTGCAGCAGCGAGCACCGGCTGTCTTTCTGTCCACTGCGCTGGCTTGGCGATGGGGGATGGGTCCGCACGGAGGAGGTGAAGCCGGGTGTGGCATCAGCACCAGCGGGGAGCAGCGAGGGTGCTAAAGGACTCCAGTGTCAGGGAGGGGACAGCGTCCCGAGGCTCCCTCCCCGCCTACCTCCTGGGCCAGCCAGGCTGAGGACCAGCTGTGCTCCTCAGGAGACCAAGTGGCACCCGAGGATTGAGCTTCTGATGCTACCCTCAGTCCTGAGCAGTGCCCGGACACTGACCCCAGTGCCCCAGCCTCTGCAGCCAGGTACCGACCCTGAGAAACGCGCAGACCCTCCCCACAGCACGGACACCCCAGCCCTTCCCCCTTCCATCCTCGAAGACCCTGCTGAGGCCATCTGTGGAACGGGCACCACTGAGACTAGGAAAACCCAGACCCTGAGCCCCCAGCCCTGTGGCCCGGGACACAGCGCAGGTCTCCCGACTGCTGGCCACCGCTGTCCTGGCTGTCCTGTGATGGGAAGGGGCCTGAGTAACTGCTCAGCTCTTGGCAACTTGGATGATCAATAAATTCTTGCTGCAATTATTCTGCAGCAACTCACATGAGTCAGAAAACTCCCTCCAGCCACCTGAAGTCCTTGTCCCACCCTGAGGCCCTCCCCGGGACACAGGCACAGGCTGGTGATGGGGCTCCCTGTCCCGACCGAAAGGTGTGCACCACCCTTCCCACATGACGAGCTTCCTACCAGGAGGAGATTCCAATGAAGCAATCCTTAGCCACCAAAATGGTCCTCGCACCCTCCCCCAGACACAAAGAGCGACACCCAACAGCTAAGCTGCCTTGAGGTGTGTTGCTGGACTTTGCAAGGCACTTGTTCAAGACTGGCTTGAAGTTAAATCTTCACAGAGGGCAGAAGGGCACCGGGCTCTAAGGCTCCACCGTGTCTCCGGCAAGGCCTGGACCGTGGCTTCCGCAGAGGCTGGAGGGAGGGCAGAAGGCAGGCCCTGCACAGGTCAGATACCCACAGGTGGGCCGGCCGGGGACGCGTGCGGGTTCCCTGGAGTGTGTGCGTGTATGTGTGTGTAGGGGGGGTGCCTAGATGGCCACAAAACACAGGAATATAGAATGGCCAGGGCTCTCATCAGCAGATCAGAGTGCACTGCTGACGCCCACCTACTTTAGATCTACCCTTGTGTTTCATCTTTTGCATAAGGATTTATCCAAAAAAGTGCAATTAGCTTTATCTTAGCAGTAGTAACCATATTTTAATATAATGAAAGTCTGTGAAACAGTTCATACCCACTACTTCCCTTCCTTCGGTGACTCCTAGTTTAAAAAAATAAAATAAAATGTGAGAAGAGAACAGAAAAAAAGGATAATGTAAAGTTCAGCCATCAAAAATGGCTTCATTAAGATCCTTAATGAAGCACATGGGAGCCATTTATTGACTCCTCAACTATTAAGATGGAACATTATTACTGCTTTAATAGTATTTCCATTTTCATTTAGGAAATAACTAATCAAGGGATCAATGTACCAAAGACTTTATTTTCCCTCCCTTGGGTCACTGCAAGTACATTTTTTAAAATGCAGAGAACGTAAGCACAAATCCCCCTGGCACCTATCGCATGAACAATTTAAAGAAATAACAAGAGGGGTGAAAGGTCAACAGCTCTCGGATCTGTGCGAGGCCGGCAAACAAACGCCGAGAGCGGCGCGGCCGGGTCCTGGAGAGGTCGGCGGGCGCCCCGCCCAGGTGTGCAGAGCCCCCAGCCGCCCGCTGTCAGCCGCGAAACATGTCTATTTCTTCGCCTCCCTCCGCATGCAGACGACTGTTTTCCTGGTAGTTCTCACAGCTCTGCTTCCTTTGAGGTACCGATGTGTCGCCACAAACCCAATCAGATAAGGCCGATTTACATATTTATAAAGCTCCTGTCAAATCTCCTATCAATTGTTGCTGCTATATATAGGCTTTCAAAGGATCTGCGGCCTGCGCTCTGCTGCCCCGCTCCGCCAGGAACCCTGATCTGTCCCGAATGTGATTTCAATGTAAATGGGCCCAGGCACAATCACCCCACTTCACGAACTCTCTTCTGCCGGGGTAGCTTCAATGGAAACGCACTCCAGCAGCCCGCTGCACGGGACCAAGATGCCTTCCACAGTGACAAAAAAATTCTCAAAAAAAAAAAAAAAAATCCCAAACCCCAAACACAACAATGCCAGGGGAAAAAAAAATCTGAAGGTTTTCTGCAGAAAGATGGGCCGTCTCCAAATCCTTGTGCCCTATCAGACAAATTAAAGTAAATCAAGCATGAAATGAAGCCGAAGAGCCCCGAGATAAGGCTCCTTTAAGTCGTTTACAGATTAGGATAGAAGAGGAGCATGTGGTCTCTGGCGGCGAGGAGGCCGGCTGGCTCACAATAGCCCCTGTGTATAGGATTACCTTACCTTGTCCTCCACAAGGAGGAGGCGCCCGGAGACGCCGCTAACTTCCTCACGTCCAGCCCTGGGCTCTTATTAAAGCATTAATTGCTACAATGAGGGAAATACCTTTTGATTCAACCGAACGACCCCTCCCTCCAAAACACCATCCCACAGACTGATTTATGAACTGGGCAGCAGCAGATAAACTGGGAGCTGGGGCGGGGGTCTGCTACCAGCGGAGGAGCTCTCCCCTTATCGGGCGGGACTGTGCTGGAGAGACAGCAGCTGATAAGTTTCCAACAGGAATTAGTGACGCGGCCAGGAAAGCCTGTTACTGGGTGGACTGGAGCTCCCGGCTGCCAGGAGGACCTCTGCCCTTATCAGATGGGGCTGTGCCGCCGCGGGCGGACGGGGAGGTGTCCTCCAGGACGAGCTGGGGCGCTGCCTCTCCAAACGCTGTGATTAATGAGTCAGGGGGAGGCGGAGGTGGGCGTGAGTTGTCCCGGGAGCATCTGGAATCCGGCAGTGTCTTCGCGAAGACCTCTCTGTTCCTTGGCACCCTTTGCAGCCTGGAAACTCCCTCTCTTTCCTTCCTTGACAAAGAACTTCTTCACCAGTGAATTTTATTTAGACCTTGTTTCTACCGAAGGAAATCCTTCATCTTCCACCACTACCGAGGCAGGACCATCCGCCTAACCCACTCCTTTGTCGGTTTCAAGGGCCCCCAAGGATCCAGCGCAGCCCAGGATTAGGAGGAAAAGTGGCTGCTTCTCCTCCCACTCACAGGTCCACTGGCTTGGGCCGGGCCACCTTTGCAAACTGCCTTCAACCATCTGCCCAGAGCATTAGTCACTCCTAACAGTCTTCACTGCCCTGACTGGCACAGGGCACTTGCACGGCCTGAGGAGGATTCCGTCACTTCCATTTTCATATGTGGACTTGACATGCAACCCTTTGAGATCAGCAACGTTACCACAAAATTAGGACAAATACATCAGGGTTCCACTGGATAACAACTTGCCCAAAGCCACCCAGCTGATTGAAGTCAGGCTCTGGAGTGGGAACCGCACCCCGTGCTCCCTCCTGATCCATGAGGCTGCGTCACAGATTTCCTCGCCTTTGGGTAAAAGGACTCAGGGGAAAGTTCTCAAGTGTTGGGTGACAGACAGATAAAGCCACGTGCCCCAGCCCAAGGTCCCCGTCACCTGCCTCGGCACGGTCCGCGGCATTTCGGGAATGCTGGGCCGGCTCGGGATATGGACGTCTGTGCTGCAAGCGACCCTTTCCTCTTAGATAACTCCATGCAAGATCCTTGGGTTAAAATTATAAAATCGTCTTATTAATAACACACAGTTACTTGAATGCACTTTGAACTTGACGTTGGTGAGCCGCACAGGGACCTCTCTGTGCTCCACTTTTCTAAAATTACTTCTTCCCAGGCCACTTCCAGAAAGCTCCAACTTTGTTATGTGCATGTTCTACCTTTCTTTAATGTCTGTCTGAATATCTGTGTAAAAGTAAGTGAGTGAGTATTGTATAAACTTTCTTCTAGGTAACAAAATATCATGTGTGAAATTTTATTCAATGATATTTCTCAATGTAGTTCCCACTCTGATGGCAGAAGCATGCACAGAACAAAATAATGTTCCCAAAGGAAGGCATCTGTGAGAGAGAGTCAGATGCTGGAAAAGTAAAAATTTACAACAGAAAGCAATTTTTAAAATTTTTAACTTAATTTTTTCTCTTGAAAACCTGAACTAGAATATACTACCTCCTAATGGAGCAAAATTGAGAGTCAAATATTATAAAACATTCGGAGACACAACTCCTCATAGCAAACTCTGCATGTGTGAATGCGGATGGAAACCTGGTGAAATTCACATGTTCTCAACATTCATGAAAACACTGGTAATTACTTTCCGTGGAGTAGGTTCAGGATAATCCTTCGCTCCACACAGAATTGATATATTTACAAATCTGTGACCAAATGATGATATCTAACAAGTGCTCACTGCTTGCTGTTCCAAAATAATAAACTATCTTAAATTATGCCAAAAAAGATAAGAGACATGCTTTATTTCCCCATTTATTAATACTGCGAGGAGGTGACATTTATTCATGATATTTACAGTGCTTCTTTACACACGACTTTGGAGAAAGCCCTTTTTGTGCTTCTTCATTGTGTATGATTTGGAAATAGATTTATTCCTGCTTTAAAAATTATTATTCCCTTAAAGAAAGACTTATAATATGCTCTTTCTCCATAAAATATTTCTGTCAAAGACAGACTAAAATATTCTTTGTACATGTTATATCATATTTTACCATTATTAGAATTAGAAACTTTGAAATTTCTTTATATAATAGACATAAAACAGATTTATGGCATGGCATTTTATTGCCTTCTGTGTATAGATTGGCTATATATAACACATTGATTATGACTTCTTCGTCATTTGGTTAGCCATTACCAATTTTCTTAAAAGAGGGATGACAGCATTTCACGTATAGCAGAATACTTGCTTCTCATGTTAATGATATGATTTTTTTAGTGAGGCAAGGTAGCCTTAATAATTCTAGAACCAGTGAGAGCCAAACATTATATTTAGATTTTGCTGACTTCATTAGCTTGTCATAAAAGTACGAAACATGTTTTGATATATATTTGCTGTTTTAAGAGCTATTTCCCTCCATAAAACAAAAATCTAAAAGAAGCACTATTTTGAGTTTTCAACAATACGGTGAATGCCTGGAGAAACAAACTGAATGCGCTAATTCTGTGTTTCTCTGCACCCAAATATCTGATCCAAACCTGTACCCTTAAACTTCCTTGGCAGGAATCTTTGCATGCTGAAGAGGTACAGCTGGTACTAACAGTGGTCACCAGTTAGAGAGGACCCTCTGGGTGCACTTTCATTATATGACCTCTGTTTCTATTTGAGTATGCTAGCAGTCAATTCGGCGAGCAGTTCTGATTGCTTTCATTTCACATCTGAAATATTTGAGGCTCAAAGAGCTTCAGCCATGGCTGTGAATGAGTCATGATTGACACTCAGGTCCTTGAGATTCCAAACTCATGCACTTTTCTGTGGACTTTCTCTTTGGGCTCCTTCGTGCACATGAATTGGAATGACATTTTTGCCTATAGTCAAATATATTGCTGTTGAAACAATAACTGGTAAATAATAATTATCAGTCTAATTTAAAAAAAAAACTTTAGTTATGTCATCTAAGTTACCACTAGGAAAATACTACTCCCACAATAATTCAACTGAAGTACAGTTAGATGCTGTAAACTTGCTCTCTCTTAATTTTCGTCTTTCCTAGGCACCCAAATAAAGTTAATAAAGATTTGGAACAACAAGGTTGCTAATGTAGTACTAAAAGATCAGTTCTGATTAGAAATCATTATAATAGAATCAGGAAAGGCTGCAATGTACCCGTTTATGTGGGCAGCCCTCACGCTGATCCTAAAATAGTCACTAACTTTGCTTTCTCACGTGTCTCATTTCAGCACGATCCATCAGCATCTGCCGAACTTACAGTGTTTTAACTCAGGCCAGGAACTGAAAATATGTCGCTAAAGTTAAACTAAAAAGCACTGTGGCCCGGCTTTGGTTAATAACATCCAATTTAAGAAAGCCCTTGATGTTCCAGTGCCATCATTTCTGCGACTCCTCTTTGAAGAGTTTCTTGCATTTCGGAAGTGCAATTTTCCTACACATCTCTAGGAAGTTCCAAACTACGCCAGCGAAATGGAGCCAAAGTTTGCAGTGTGAACAGCGATGGCAGACTCTGTCTATCTGAAAGCCCCTGCCACATCTCCTCTGTTCCCGCTGCCGCTTATCAACTCTCCGTCAACCATATTCACCGAGCAATCTTGTGCTCCCCTAGACTAAATAAAGACAAGATGATAATATCCTCTGCTGTCTTCCTGTATGCAATTAGGCGAGAGGGAATGGCCAGTGCTCTTGGCAGAACCCTCAGGGAGTTGGGGCAGAAAAATGCTTCAGAACCACTCCCTTGGATTTAATCCTAGGGCAGTTATCTCCAAGAAAGCCCTGCTTGTTACTTCTTGAGAATCCACAGAATACAAACAGTTTTAAAATAAGGGCAGCTCAACCAACCCTCTGCAGGGGAATGCTATTCATGAAACCCGGGGGTTCAAAGGGTGCCACGAAACAGGATGGACGCTCAGCACAGAGCGGGAGACTAATCAGCCTCCAAGTTCAAGGGGAACTGTGAACCAAGAAATCAAGTTTATCATTCGATCATCCAAATTGTTCTCTAGGTCGTTATTAATGTCAGCTCTACTTAAAAAAAGAAAAACCTAAAAACCTGCCTCCCTCTACTGTGTACCTTTTCTATGCAACTAGCTAAATAGCTTTCACCGGGGCATTATAAACATGAATAAACTGTACCTTCCTTAAAGTGCGCTGGTCATTGTGCAAAGGAACTGTGCTAGCAAATGTCAGATTTTACTATCACCACCCCACAAATAACCTGGAGCAAGTGAAGCCCCACAGCACGCTCCTGGTTGTTCATTAATATTATCATCTGCCCCTGCCCCTAGATACACGCGAGCGGCTCGCTGAGATTTCCCAGTCTGTTCCCAATGTGTAGAGCCAGGCCGGTCTTCTCTCCGAACTTTTATCTGCTTCATTCCCATGGCCTTTATCTTGTTTTTTTCCATAGACTACTTTCCCAAAATGTCAAAATTGTTTGGAAATTTCTTCTTATCTACTAGTTGAAGATTTTTTTCTTTTTGGTACTGCTACAATCATAGAATCTGTAACTAAATGTTCCCAAATCTATGATGTAGTTCAGGATAAAGGGTGGTCTGTTCAGTTATTTCGGGATCATATGTATGGACATTTCTTCCTGCTCCGTAGCAAAGTTCTCTTCTACCTGCTACCTCCCAGCGAGGCTTCCGCAGCCACGGAGGCTCACTGATCCCCGGAGCCTACCCGAACACCAGTACTTAGCTGACAGCACTAACGTACCACACCCCTGGGAACAAACTAGGGTCAGATGTTCCTTAGTAAAACCCACAGTTCTGTTTTTCCTTCTCCCACGACCATCTTTTAGATGTGCCCTTGGGGTCCACCATGCTGTGAATGTCTCCCTGAGGGCAGGCCGTCTCCCTGGCATGAAAGAACTCAGCTTCTCAGTGGCCTCCAGGCCAGTCCACCGTCGGCTTCCTCAAGGGAAGCATACCTGGCCTCACCAGGGACACGGCCCCACGGAGGAGGCGGGGTGGCTGGGAGTCAAGCATGGAGCGTGAACCCACGGACGCTCACACGCCCACAGCCCGCAGCACGGCCAGACCTTATCTCCGCGCTTGTGGATGAGAACGTCATGTGGAGAGGGCTCAAAAGCGCTCCCGAAGCCGGGTAGATTACATCTATTGCTTTGCCCTTATCTGCGTGGCCTGTCACTCTATCATAGAAGGAAATTAAATTGGCCTGGCACAATTTGCTCTTCACAAAACCATGTTGGTTGCTGCCTACTAACTTTTGCTCTTCTAGATGATTGCAAATTGATTGTTTGATGATTTGGCCCAGTATCTACCTTAGTATCAAAGTTAAGCTGACTGCTCTATAATTACCAGCATCGTCTTTCTTCTTCTTCTTCCTGTCTTTTTTAGGGATAGTCACTACTTTTCCCATAAATAATGACTTTTTTCTATCCCTTTTCATGTTCTCACACATATCAATTAGCAAGTCCTTGGCTACAATCTACATCATTAAAATATATATATATATATATATATATATATATAATATCTACATTTTAATTTCTACAGTTTTATTGCACCTGGTTTTTAAAACTCATACTTTTTCTAAGGCAAACTCATTTTTCATTGTTTCAAACTGGGCACAATTAACTCTACTATAAGTTGAACCTCTCTTTGGTAATTCAAGTACAAGAAAAAAAACCTTCTACTCAAAGACGATTTTGTATGTGAATACATCGTTCTTCTTTGATATATCACTGTTTTGGGAAAGCGCCTTACTTCAAAACTGAACAACTAATTTGTGTGCTCTCTTGTCAATATCTATTTTTACCTGGATGTTTCATTGCATTCTGTTCTTTACATTCTCAATATAAGTAGAAGGCATACTTGTTTCACATGCAGTAAATTTTGATGCATAATTGCATACATGGTGATAAACCAGAAAGCAAGTAAGCAATATACATTAGTGTCCTTTTGAATGAAAACTTTGTGCTCTTATTTTTGACCATTCAACGTATATTTGAAATTTTTTAAAAGATGTAAGAGAAAAATCCTTTATAATACAGTTCACTTTGACAAAATAAACTATAAAGAAGTGAACTGAAAGAGTTCAAGTAAGACATTTGCTAATAGTTAATAGATACGATCACTAGAAATAAATTTAAGAAATAGTAAATGTAAAGTATAAAAACAGCAATGGGAGGATTCTTTCCTAAAAGAAACACATTAGAAATACATTACATTTACAACAAAAGCAGTTAGATGAGTTAAAGGGGTTACATTTTTTCTTAACAAAAAATTGCGCTGCTTGGAACCTCATCTAAAAACTGAGAAAATAAGCAAAGCCCTCAGAAACGTGCATAAAGCAGACTCTCAAACACTTTAGGGTGAGAGCTGAGATGAAATTTACGCCTGACTACTGTAGTGAAATGAGCAGATTTTACTAAGATTTAGACCTATATTGTGGTGGATTAACAACTGGTGGTCAACTTGTAACAGTCAGCTGAACTGAGTCAGCATGGTGCCGGTGCGGAAGGTCCGCCTGAGGACTGTTGCCAACAACATCAGAAGGAGACCTGCAGAGGAAGTAGTGTTGTTGGTTCCCCTGGAGGAGCTTGTCTAGCTTCTTTCCTTATATGACCGTGGCTGTTCTCATTGTCAGAAGAGCTCGGGACCTCTTGCTGACTATGGTTGCAGTTCACTTTGGGGGAGCTCTGGCCCTTACTTTGAGCATCGCTTCCTGACTCCAGTGCAGATCCCTCAGCCTGCTGGCACAGCTCCTTCACCCTGCTGGTGCAGACTTTCTAGCTTCCACCACTGACCTTGAGGCCTTCCCATTGCAGGTCCACGAAGCAGACTTGTGTGAGTCGTTGTCGTGGGCTCTAGGCCTCCATTTGGACTCGTAGAGAACATTGTCATGGGCTCTGGGTCTTCAGCTGGATTCGGGCAGGACATTGTCATGGGACCCAGGCCCTCAGCTGGATTCTTTGGGTCTTTAGTGTGTGGACAGATTTCCTGCACTCTTTTGTATTTGACTTCTTGGGTGACTATTATAAAATAATCCTATAAATTTTGTGTCCTGTACTAAATTGTTTTCCTGACTACAACATAAGTGGATCAATATTCTAAAACATATCCAAAGATTATGTATCTTTTGCCCACTTTTTACACAGAATCACTTATTTTATACTTTTACAAAATCAATGAAACATTTTATATAAGCTCACATAAGTCATGTATTGCTGGGAATGTTTGGTTCAATTATCAATACTTACAGGAAAGGAAATTCATATTGCTTGATCTCCACAACCAAAACATGACCCTTACCAGACACTTTTTGTAGGAAAAAGAAAAACGCAACACTGGACACTATGAATCAAAACTCTTATGTGACAGTAAATACCACAGCAACCTGTGGCCATGTATCAATGAATTGCCTTCCCTAAATTCCTTTTTTTTTTAATCATTCTAGAAGTAAACAGCAAATTTCATTTTTATTTTCTTCTAATTTCATCACCCTATATAGTCTTGAAAAGCAGTAGCTACATGTATCTTTACTTTAGTTTTCATGTGTATCAAGGTTTTCTAAATTTGAATTCAAATGTTTTAAAATGAAGCATACATAGAAAATATTTTTACTTATTGATTCAAGTCTGTCTGTAGAATGTAGCGTTTTATAAAATGAAATAATTCTTAAAACAACATAGGTTTATGTACAGACAGAATATTTTTATATTTTCCTTAACACTTAGAAATTAAGCTAACTAGTAACTAGCAACTTATATATCATCAGTATTCACTCATATACTATCAGTGTTTAAAGTTTAAAATTCTGTCTCTTGCCTTTTATTATGTCCAGGGAAAAAAATCTCAGTTGTTTACTTTCAATAGCTGTCAAAATTCTTCACCAATGAGAAATGTTGTTATTCTTAGAAAAAAAATCGTAAGTCATATACGATGTGGACCCAGGCCAGAAATGACACTTCATTCAGCTGTAAATATAAAAATGCCACACACTCACTGTATTTAGAATAATTTGTAAGTGTTTGGTTTATACTGACATTCAAGCCATCTATGTTTATTCTCAAATGTGAGCAGGATACTTCCCTATCTTATGTTTAACAAAAACATTCTATCAATAATAATATACTTCTTATGCTAATATTTAGCATGCTATTTAGTGAGCTAAATGTGCTATTTATTAGGTTCATAAAGGGTGGAAGGAGAAATCACTAAATTATCAAAATTAAAACAGTATAACAAATGTTTTGAATATTAAGACAATAATGCATAGAACGCGATTTATGAAAGGTAGAATCTGGAATGTGAGGGTCACACACAAAGCGTGAAAGGCATTATTTTCTGAAATAATGGAAACAATGGCCATTTCACCAAAATGCAAATGTATCCAAGACTATTTGATGCCTTGCAATTGCAAATGATTCCGTTTTCTACCCAATTTATGGAACTTCCGTGTAAGAACTGCTTCCTGCTCACTGTGAAGAAGGCTGGACTTCAGTCCCACAATCCTAAACCCTGCATTTCTAGGGGCCCCTGCTCCAAACTGTCTCCAGCCTATGTGTCCCCATGGACGGCACCTACAATAGCCATTGGTGAAATGTCCTGGGTCCCTTCTGAGCCAGTGAATTTTGGTTGGAAATGGTGCAGTTGATACAGGGGGAAAGTGTGGAAAATGACTGTTTCAGAATAATGTTTCCCTTGTAGGGTTATCCACGGGACATGGAGCGGGGAAAACGAAACACAGTGAGGAACAGAGACAGCTTGGGGAGTGTGACTGTGGAACCCGCCTTACTCATGGAAGCCTTGCCCTCCTCGCCCTAGCCGTCAGCTGCACTTGACAAACATCTATTGCACTCACGGCCTGAAGTTCATTTTTGTTCACAAGCATCTCTTTGTAAAAATGAAGTTTTGGAATATGAGTATCAAGCTTTTCGTCCATTGCCTCCTTCCTCTCTGGAATCTAGCAGAGATCCCTGACACTGAAGTCTTGTTGTCTGAGCTGTGGTAGAAAAGAAAGCAGGTGATGCCTGAGCAACAGGCAATTTGGGGAGCTCGAGATGCAAGTGCTGAGGTAGGAGAAAGGGCAGAAAGGAAAGAAAGCCAGAAAAGGCACTCAGTGTGCAGAGCAAGGCTGCCCGCATGAAACTCGTCCCGGCTCAGCTTCGTGCTCAGAAATGAAGGAATCGCTCCCGATGGCTGATCTGCCACACCTCCAATCCCGTCGCTTGGGCCCATGCATGTAAAAATCAGACTTCAGCCTTATTATTATAATTCAGCTGCCATCCCTGTACGTTGCTTTTTCATTTTTTATTTGTATTAGTCCAAGTTTGCCATATATAATGTACAATCCATCATGGGGAGCTGGCGCATGTGTGTCACTCACCTTACCGACTCCCGCTTCCTTCCCCTCCCCTCTCCCGTTCCATGACCGGGTGCTTAGGTGTTAGCGGCTGGGCTGGGCGGCTTCCCCCCACCCCTCCATCGAGCCCAGGTCTGCTCGCACAGCGTGCCAGGCCTTCCCTGCCCGCTCCCCAGCCCACCTCCGCCCAGGCTGCACCACACCCAACCGCGCGCAGCTTCGCAACGCCTGTGCGACCTCACACGCCCACCTGGGCCTGGCTCCCACCCCCTGCTAACTCTCACTGCTCCTCCAGGTTTCCTTCTCCTAACATCAGATGCCTGGAGTACAAAGATGAAAGTCGGAGGCTTCATGTTCAAGGTAAGGAGAGACGGGTATGCAAATAAACTGCAGAACGCTAACAGCTGACCTAGAAACTGCAAAGGCACTGGGCATAGCTGCTTCGAATTCTTCCCCAGGAAATCTTTCCTTCCTTCCTGAGAGGAAACAGGAGCACCTGGCACCATGCGGAGGCAGTCTCTAAACACAGGTCTAGTCAGTGAAGGAACAACCACGCATACACACTGCTGGGAAATCTGCAAATAGAATAACTTTCTTATCACAGTCTCATCTTGTGATAGACATTACACATACGCCGTGTTTCAGGATATAAAGAACATTGCAAGTTGCTGGTTTCATTCATCAAATTGACCTTAGAATTAGAAGTGCCGTTATTATTCTCTCACTGTTCTGATATGTAAGAGAGCAATGCAGACTCAGTTTCCCAGCCAGGACCCCGCTCCAGCGCCACCCCGATCCACGAGTGCACCTCCTCCCACGGCCTCCACCCTCATCACCTTCTCCCCACCTCGATTAAGTGCTGTGAAATTAGGAAGTAAAGCGAAGAACTCTTGATGCATTTATTTTTACCAAGGAGAAACAGTGTGACAGGGAGAGGTCCAGCTTAAACCTGGACACAGCCGGACATTTCAACTTTTTTAGTAATGTGAATTTGAAGTAGCAGGTAGGGGATGCCATATTCTTTTGACTGAAGCATTCTATTTTAATTATTTTACCGTTGTCCAAAAACATTCCTTTACTAACTACTGACGCCACATTTTAGCATTTACTGCTACTTAGGATTAGGTTTGATACCTTAAAACACTTTTGGCCATTTCAGCTAAAGGAGGGCACCTTCAACACAATGCTTGACCTCTCATATCCCGTAGGGTGAGGGGTCATGTCCAAGGTCACCAGAACTAAGCACTATGAAGGTCCTGTGTTGCCAGACCTGATGTGCTGAGAAACGCATAATTTTGTGGTGTTCTTGTCCCAAGAGCATTCCCAATCAAATCAGGAGAAAACATCAGGCAAACCCAAATTTGGAGACATTGTACAAGATAAGTAAGTGCTACTCTGCAAAG
This sequence comes from Dasyprocta punctata, assembly GCA_004363535.1. Lineage (NCBI taxonomy): Eukaryota > Metazoa > Chordata > Mammalia > Rodentia > Dasyproctidae > Dasyprocta > Dasyprocta punctata. The sequence goes on from RJWM01000271.1 coordinate 62,455, forward strand.
GTGTCCCGAAGGGCAGGAAAGGCTGAGGAGGTGTCACAGATTAGATAAGGAGATGAGGAACCTAATGTGATGTGGAACTATGAAAATCTTCAAATTAGCAAAAGGACATGGGTTGGGGGTAAGATCTGAATCAAGTCTATAGTCTTTAGTTTACAACATTGTGTCAATGTTGACTTCCTGCTTTTTAAAAAAGTTTTTTTTTATTTCTTATGAGTACAATTTCTCTGTATATGCTTACATCCTTTGGTGGAGTTGGCCTCCACACATGACCCATCCCCTCCGCTCCTCCATCTCTTGGTCCTCTTCCCATTTGGGAAAGCTCTAGACCCTACTTCCTATGAGCTACCTCTTAATTTTCTCTCTACTTACACTTTGGGTTTCTCATATTGAGAATCCACATGATATTTAAGCTTGAGAGTCTGATTTATTTCATTTAACGTTAAGGTTTCAAGGTACATCCATTTTTCTATGAATGGCTCAAGTTCATCTTTCCATATGGTGGAGTAATGTTCTACAGTGAAAAAGAAAAAGTTTCTAGGGTGATACAAGATGGTGCCAGTCCAGGAAGCCGGGCAAAGTGTGCACAGGAACTTTCTGTACTATTCTCGCTATTTTTCAGTAAGCTTAACATTGTTTCAGAGCCAAAAAAAAAAAGTTAAGCAAATATAGTGCAGTGACCTCAACAGACAGGCTGAGATTGCAGTTTCCAAGGGACTGTACTACTGAGAGCAGAAGTCTCTCCAGAGCGGGAAGCACCGGAAGCTCAAACCCACTGCGTGCAGAGTGATCACCCACTTCCTCCTCTCTCTCAACAACAGACTGACAACAAGTGAATGGAAACCTCACACCCACTAAAAGAGCCCGCTTTTGTGCCCTGGGGTGGCCTATGGGATGAGTGGAAGTAGAGATTTCCTTAAACAGGAAATGAGTAAAACAAATGCCTGCATACAGAAAATTATAAGCCAGAAATTAGCAAACAATCAAACAAAAAAGCAAAATCCTACAATCCAAATGGCAGTCTGGAATTCCCCACGCATCCATTCCTTCTTCTCCAACTGAATAAATGTCGGCCGGGACAGGGCTGTGGTTTTCACCGAGGTAGATCAGCAGGATGTAACCACGCCCCACCAGGAGATTAACGTTTAGGAAGGGAGAAGGACACTGAGGGAGATGACCGAAAAGGACACGGGCTATTCCGGGCCATGGTGAGCCCAGGACTGGTGGGCTCCATGGCAGACGGCAGTCGGGTCAGGAGTCAGCACACCGCAGCCCTGGGCCCAGCCTCGGCCATCCAGGAACACGGAACGGGTGAGCATTTGCAAATGATTCCCAAGCGGGAAAACGAAGAGTGCTCCTTCATGCTGTTTGAACAGGACACGAAATCCAAAAGCATGTCCATAGATAAAACTTTGAATCTCATCAACTAAAATTTCCGTAGACATTTGTCTTTTTCTCGTGTTGCCTGAATACCCATGTGGCATCCTTTATGTGGCCTCTCAACTCGCAGAACTGTTAATACTTACTGCACTGATCTGCACAGAAAAACGCTGCCAGCTCGTGGCAGAAGCCAGCAGTTGTCAGACCATGAGGCCGCACCTGCCGCTGGACTGCACCCCCAGGTGCCGTGGGTCCAGGTATTCCCAGCAGCCCCAGGCAATGCTGCTGCTTCCAGTCCACAATTCAAGACCCCATTTTCTGAGTGTCACTGGCCCAGCCCCTCCTTCGAGGACAAGGGGAGCAGCCTGGGGCACAGAGCGGACAGGGGGCTGCGGGGTCTATGGGCAGCCCAGACCTGAGGACACGGCTCTGGCCGGCCCAGTGAATTGAAAGAGGAAAACGATAGTGGCCCTTGTGGAGGCAAACACACCAGGACAGAAACAGACTCCAGAAACAAAGCCAACTTCTGCAGGCGGCGTGCGGGAAGAAGACAACCACAAGTCCAGGAAGGACTGGGTTTTTGGCTCAGGGAAGAGCTAGGTGGCGATGGTTTTCCTTGGTGAGTGTAAAGCTGACTTGGAGGGAAAGTTGCTGTACTTCGTTTCAGGTAGGTCGAGTGTGAGGTGACTATGGGCTATGTTTTTGGCAGTAGCTTGGAAATGTGGTCTGTGGTAAAGCTATGTGTTTGGAAGTCACCATCCTGGTGACAACCACGACCTGAGTAAAATCGGAAATCCTGCACAGGCAGAATAGAAGTCAGAGCTGAAAGAGAACCACAGGGAATGCAGACCATAAGGAGGTTTAAGTGGGCAAGAAAGAAAGGACACCCAGGACAGCAGCAGGGGTGTGGTGATTTAATAGGTGGGGAAGCGGGACGTGGCGTTTGGGTTTAGTAGGGTAGATAATCCAGAAACTTGAAGACTTCGTAACTGTAGCATAGGGATGAAGAGGAGAAAATATAGAGAATAACAGAGGGATGATTCTACAAGAGTTGTTACAAAGGAAAAAGAGACAAAAGACCGGTCAGAGACCACAGAAGAGGCCACCCGGGCCAGATGAGCAATCTGTGGACAGACCCAGCCGTCGATGTGGGGGCCCACGGCCACGGTGCGGACCCACTGTCGTGTCTCTCGCCACCTTGGCTCCGCGTCACCAGGTGACACCCCAGGTGCGGCAGTCACGGTGCTTCCTTTGTCATCCCGGGGTGCGCTCTGTAGCATGACGCAGGATTTATCCACCAACCTCTTGAGGTCTAGCGTGGGTGGGAGCAGGAGCTGCACTACCTCCTCTCCTCCGGGGTGAGACCAGAACCCACTGTCACCGTCACTTTCCCGAAAAGACTCTGATGCTTTCCACACCCACTGTCAGAGTTCCCCGCGTGAATCAGCACCTCCAAGGATCACTTCTCCCTGTACACGAAGCAGCTGCCAAGTTAACTGTGCAGGTGCTGAAAAGATTAGAAGTTCAAAACCGCATGAGGTCAAGCTACCAGCTCCAAGTCCTGGAGTCAAGCTGCGTTCGCTTAAGAACCAACTTTTGATTTTCAGAGCCAGTCTGGAGATAATCAGATTTATAGAATTTCCAAAGCAATATGTATTTAAACGCATTTATCTTTTGTCCTAGGACTTCTTTGAAAAGTTGCTTTACGAAGGGGAAATGATGGCAGACTCACTACAATTCAGAGTTCGAGAAAGTTAAAAACCACACAAGAAATCTTGCATGCAATTAGGAAGCCAATTCAGTGAGCATGCCCGGCGATGGTACAGGTGGGCATCAGCACTGTGCATGTGTATAGTTCACACCCCAGCTTCATATATTTTTAAAATATAAAAACTACAAAGCCTCACTCATCTATTTACACTAATTTACAAACAGAAGCTATTCTTCTAATTAGAATCACTGCTAATCAGTATCATTTTAATGAAGGCTTAGCATATGCCAGGAGTTTTCTGTGTGCTACTACACTTACTACTCTAACAACTCTATTAAACAAATGTAATTATTGACTTGAGCTAACTGAAGCTACAAGCAGATAATAAAATCTCAGAGTACTTCTTGATTCTGGTGGTACTGAAATATTCCTTATCTTTGTTGTACTTGACAGATATTTTGTTGGTCATCACATGTAGGGCCATTTTCCTTCATATGTTGTTTTTCAAAAGTAACATGTTATTATTATAAATTAAGAAGTGAAACAAATGTGTAAGTACTTTGTACAAAATATGCATTTTTACAGGTTGTCATATTTTATAAAGTTCAACGCTATTTTTCTCAGTATTAGAGATAATCTGGAACTCAGGCAGAGTTTCAATACAAAGTATTACCAAAACTCTGTAAGGCTGGAGAAATACATATGTAACTGGCCTATACATAATTAGCATGTGGAAATCCTATATTTTTTAAAAGCACAAAGAAAAGATGCATTTGTGGAAACCGATATTTTAAGATGAATTACAATTACAATCTAATGTGGCACTTACAGGTACACAGGAAAATAACAAGCACATTTGATTTTCTTTGTTTCAACAGTGTTTGCTAAGTCAAATTACACCTTCCATAATGATTACTGTTGATGTTTGCAAGGCTGGAAAGATGGAAATAAATATAATAATTATTAATAAAAGAGGACTGTGAATGGGTCTGTAAGAGTTGAAGGACATCATCTGTAGTTCAGACTGGAATTCAGGAAGTGTGAGATCCTGTGTTGCAGTTCCAACAAATATCTTAATTCAATTATAGTTCAAAGATTTAAGTTCCATGTATTTAAATACCATCCATCATGATACATTCTTTTTACAAAACCACTGATTTTTGCAACTATAATCACTAGGTCATATTTAACTAAAGAGTATTTTTTTGCAAGGTAGTAGGTAGAAGAAAACAAATTCCCTACTCAATTCTGTTCTTCTGGCACTTAGAGTCAAGGGAAAAATGGAAATCTTCAAAAATTACTTGGCTCTGAATAGCTCCATTGCACGTAGGAAGCACATAGCTATTATATCTTTCTTCACCATTAACTACAAACAAATTCATCTTTCTCTTGTGAAGTCTGAAGTTTGTTGTTATTATGGTTAGATGAGTTGCATTCAAACTCCAACAACAACAAAAAAGATGAAGCCAACATTGAAATTCATCTCACAGTCCAGCATTTACTTAACGGCCAGCCTGTGTGCCGTGATAAACGGAATGATGATCCGGCAACATGTCTTTATCCATGGTTTGCTTTAATTAACGCCGGCTTGTTTGTTGAAAAGATGATTAATATGCCAATGAAAATTGCATAATTGAATACCACAACACTGGCACAATCAGAAAGACACATGCAGTTTTTTGATTAACATTTATTATTATTATTATTATTATTGTTGTGCTTTTTAGTGTACTCTTCTCACTACGAAACGATGCAGTTCTTTGGCCAAGGGGTGAAGGGAAGCAGGGCTGAAGTCAGGGTGCTCCCAAAGCGGAGGCAAACGCAGTGCAGCTTAATCAGAATTGAGCGGCCCTGTGGTTGGAGGGGTCTTCAGAATTTCAAAGCACAGACCCCTCTCATTCCCCACTCCCCAAATGGGAAGGTGTCGCTCTGCGTGGTGACAGAGACACAAACAGCAAATATTTCTGAAAACACAAGATGTGTGCATGAGTTCAAATAAGTGATCTTAGGGTTTGTATACCTCTGATATAGAAATGACCCTTTACCACTCCATGGCTTCATACTAACATTATACTTTTGGATAAATAAAATAAGGTCTTTTCAAATCCTGATGATGGTTAACTATAATAAAATGCTTTTAGTAAGTCATCTTGAGAAATGAGATGTATTTGGTACACAGTTTTGCATTACATTTTCAGTGTAATTTTCATTGATTTCACACAAGCAGGTCCTGCTCTCTCAGTCATGGGCATGGGCCTGACTCCGTATTCAGGATTTCAGTAGAAGACAGAAAGCACTCACCTTAAAATCGCTCAGTTTAGAAACACTAGAAGAAAATGCTACTCTAAAAGACAGATTCTATGTTCAGAATCAGCTCAGTGCGATGTGTTTAAATGAAGTACTGATCACCTAGCACACATATGGGCAAATCTTACACCCGGGTGGCCACACCTGAGGGCTCAGAGGGGGCCAGTGCTGGTCTTCGCTCCCCGCAGGGACTGCTGCTCTGGGCCACGTGGTCATCGTGGTTCCCTCCAGCCATAATGCCACACAATGTTTCTCGTGAGCAGACAGAAGCCTCTGCCAGAGCTGTGCATAAACCCTGACGCCACTCCTGTCAAAGCACGAAGAGTTCACCCAGAAAAGGGACGGACACCTGACAAAGTTCGGAACTTGCCAGAGGTCATTTCCTTTGATTTTCTACTTTTAGGAGCTACACAAAAACCAGGTGAGATCATTAGTTGTTGATTTCTTTGTAAAAACCTTCCAATGCATGGCTGAGGCAAAAAACCTAACTGGAAGAGTGTAATATGGCAATTTGAATTTTAAGAGACGATAACTCTTAAAATGTAACTTTTTCTTACCCTAATTAATCATAAAGATACATTCTTACCCCATCATTTAGTTAATTTCTTATAAACAGAGAACATTTATACAAAACTTTGATCACCAGACGTAAGACCATGTCGTGATGGTGGCTCTGGCTCCCACCCCAGCCATGACTTTTTTCTGGCCTCACGCGCAGTGCCCTTGACAAAGGCCACCAGGTATGACACCCGTGGGCGCCACAGCACAGCAAAAAGCTTCCCTGCCGCTGCTTTATGGGTGCTACAGGCGCTGCTAAAGGCAGCGTGGGATGACATTGAAAGGAAGGCGCTGTGGCTTCCCGCGGGGCATCAAGTTTAGACCACGGTGGGCCGGGAAGGCTGGGCTTCCTAGAGACTGGCGAGTGTGCGCCCTTCTGAACCTGTCCATCCTCCCCATGGGTAGGGGGTGCCGCAACCTCTCTGAAAACAGGAATGATGGCTCCAAATGCAGAGACACTGTTAATTCACTCCCACTATTCTCCCCTGTAGCTTCCTAGGATCAGTTCCCGTGACGTCCAGCTGGGCACGTGGCTGCCTGAAACAAATGCGCATTGTCCAGCCTGCTCTGCAGGTGACCTCAGGCAGATGACACAAAGGGCTCCGGGCCACAGTGGCTAGTCCCAAGACGGGAGCGTGAGGGGCTGGCCAGAGCTGGGGTGCTGAGCGCAGTCAGCAGCCCCGTGGCTCAGACTCTGACATGGAACTGCAGGAAGATGCGGAGCTTTAACCCCAGAGGGAACCTTCAGCCCCAACACTGACTCTAAACTTCACAGACAGTGAGAAAGACCGGTGCTCTCATGCAGGAGCCAGTGTTGTGTGGGGATGGGGCTCGCTAGCCGCTGAAACAAATGCTACCGCATAATCCAAACCTAAGTGTGGTGCTTTCAAAACTGGTGGTCAGCTTAACACCAGCTGAACTGAATCAGCGTGGTGCTGAATGGGGGTTCGCCTGAGGACCGCTGCCAGCGTAAAAGGAGACCTGGAGAAGAAGTTAGCGCTGTTGTGGTTTGGTGCTGTTGGTTCTCCTGTTGGTTCCCAGAGGAGCCTGCAGAGATTCCTGATGGGAACTTGGCAGTTCTCATCGTCAGAGGAGCTCAGGACCTTGTCACCAAGAATGGCTGTGGTTCACTTTGGGGAGCTCTGGTCCTTTGAGCATCGCTTCCTGGTTCCAGAGGGGAAGATGTGTGCTGTTCAATCTCTGGGACAAGTTTGCTACACTGGCTTCCTGATACAAACTCTGCTGTTCCTATCATCAGAGGAGCCTGGAACCTTTCTCTGAGGATGGCTATGGTACTTTTCGGGGGAGCCCTGGTCCTTATTTTGAGCATCGCTTCTTGGCTCCAGTGCAGAAACCTCAGCCTCTTGGCACGGATCCTTCACCCGCTGGCACAGACTTTTTAGCTTTCACTGCTGCTGACCTTTGGGCCTCCCCAGAGCAGATCCATGAAATGGACTTGCATGAATCCTTGTCCTGGGCTCTAGGCCTCCAGCTGGACTCGTGGGAGGCACTGTGATGGGCTCTAGGTCTTCAGCTGGACCCATGCAGGATATTGCCATAGGATCTAGGCCCTCGGCTGGATTTCCTAGGTTTTTAGTGTGTGGACGGATTTCCTGTACTTTTTGTATTTGACTCTGGGTGATCATCATAAAACAATACTATAAGTTATATATCTTACATGTAATTGTTTTCCTGGTAATCCCTGACTACAACAATAAGCATAGGCTTCAGCTGATAAAGGTGACAGTGTAGGCTCACGGATGTGACAAATGCCCCACTTCGGTGGGGAGCTTGACTGTGCAGCAGTGGTCCACAGAGATACGCATCACAGATCTGTGTTTTCCACTCAGCCTGGATGTAACACTTAAACCACTCTAATACTTAAAATCTCTCACATCGATGTATGTATATGTAATATATAAAACGTACCTATTTAAATCAATAGACTTCACAGGACTGACATAACAAATCAAATGAGAAAATGCACACGGGTCACTTAGGACAGAGCCAGATTCTTAATAAAGCCCTGCATACATGTTGATCATGATGTTGATGATGGTAATGGTATTGTTACAGGTAGCTGAGTTAATTAGCAATATTATAGGCAGTCAGACAGGGCTAGGTCCTGGAAGGAGCCAGTACAGTAGCCCAGACACCTTGCAACTGCGGGGGTAGACCGACACCTCCTGCTGTGGGCCAGGCCTCAAGACAAAAAACAAACAAATGCACCCATATCCCAAGGATTGAAATTCTAAATAGTTCTCCATCACCCTGAGGAAGTCAGGAGTCGCCATCCCAACCGCCTACAGGAAGAGTCACTGCTCTGTAAAAATGCCCACTTTCTATGTGACTCCTTCCCCATTTGTCTCCGATCTAATCAATTTTACCTGAGCAATTAATCTTACTGGTTATTCATAGTTATGTTCCACCTTATGCCCCCCTTGCAAGTTTCCTTTTTCCCTACCTTGAACCCATCTCACCCCATGATTTTACTCTATAAAAGTCCCCAGAAAAGACAGAGTCCCTGGCAACCCACTCGGGCCCCCTTCTGTCTCTCAGACAGAAGCTTTCTTTCTCACAAGAAATATCTTCTGCTCTTAACCTCCGTTGTTCCTAAAATTCATTCTTCGATTTTTAGAGAACACAAACTCATACCGGACATATAGTAGGTTGGGAGTTTCATTCCCTGATATCAGTATGAGATCCAGATTTATTTCATGGTTTAAAAACTTCCTACTACGAGCTAGACCCTGTCTCAGAGCAGAGTGGGTAAAGGGCGGCCCACCGCGTGCGTTCGTAAGTGAGGGTTTACCGGAGCACGCCGGTGCCCCTTTGTTTCGGACCGTGACCACTGCCTTCACACACACAGTTCCCCTTTCCTTTGCGGAAACCATTTGCTGAGCACTGACCCAGGGAATCTCACAGCTTGCATTCTACAGGTGACGATGGATCAGGAATAAGCACAAACCGAAAATGTGCAATTTAGCACATTGCAGGTGCATTTTAAAAATGCCACTGAGTTAAGTTAACCACTATGAAAAGACAAAGAAAAGCAAGATGGGAAGGTCACTGACCTGCTTCATTGGTTATGCAGCTCTATTCTAATTAGGAAGACAGACAAACTCCCCAAAGCTTTCATAATTAAACATTAAATGATGTAATTAGGGCCCTCAGTTTGGACACACCTTGCTAAGGATGCCTCTCGTCATTTAGTATCCCAGGTATCTCACTCCCAGACAAAGACTGGAAAGGTTAACACAGCCCTCTCCGCCCTAACCAACTATTTCTCCACCAAGCACGTGCACCAGCTCTCAGGAGCTTCGCTGCTAAACGTCCGCACCTTGTGCCTCGAGTTCCCCCTTACTGTCCACCCATGTAATTCAGACGAAAATATTATTTATCTTATGTAAACAGCAAGTGGCTCTTTTTTTATTATTACTTTCCGGTGCAGGTTGACACTGACAGCAAAAGATCTTGACTTAAGCTTTAAGAATGCCTTTCTTTTTTTTCTCAAAAATATAGCCAAGTGGCTAGAAGAACAGTAACCAAGAACAATGACCAGGGTCAATTTTCCAAGAGCAAAAGTCATGGCAACTCTCCCTAGCGCTAGGAGGAGAAAAAAGGTCTGGATTCCTTCATGACACCCGCTTGGCTCCCAGGTGCCCAGCACCCCTGGGGCTGCTCCACCCTCGGGCTCACAGAGCAGAGACCTGCAGCGCCTGCTCCGCAAAGCTCCGCACTGCATCTCGGGGACAACAGGGCAGCGTCTGGCCCAGGCCCCCGTGAGGTGCTTATGGAGCAGGAGGCGCTCCACAAGGTCCAAGGGACTTAGGCGACCGTCACCTCCTCAGGTCTGGAGGTAGGAGGACGAGTCAGGCGGCAGGGAAAAGGACAGTCAGAGAGACCCGTTTCCTCCGCTTCCTCGACCCCGCCCGCTCCTGCCGGGGTCACTCAGAGCTCAGGCCAGGATGTGTGTGTCACCAGCCTCGTGCCAGTGGCTGTGCTGGGCAGGAGACAAGGGCAGCTCCAGCTGGGGCTCACTGGCCACGCCCGCACTCCCACGCCTCCTCCCCTCATCCCGCCTTGAGTGCCAGGGCTCCGCAGGCGGCCGCGCGCCCCCCGTCTGGAGATCTTTCCCCAGATCTCTGCTCCCCTCCACCAGCGCCTGGCCCTTCTGCGCCCCTGCCTCATTCTGAAACCCCCCGCGGACACACACCATCTGGGATTATTAGTGCTGCGGTCTCCTAATCGACGTGGTCCACACATGTCCTCTGTCTCAGAACGGCTGCCATGCAAGCTCTCTGAAACTCACCTCTGACTTTTTTATTCTAATTCTAAAATAAAAGAAAAAGAAAAAAAGTAGAAGACAGGAGCAGTGACTTCTGGACTGATGTTGACGCTGTCTACTCCAGCTGGGGAATCCGTGCTTGGTTATGATGCAGCCAGTCTCGTAGGCCAGGCCCGAAGTTCTAGGGACGTCTGTGCCTCTTACCGTGGGCCTCATGTGATGAAAACGCTAATATTCTCCCAGAGAGGAGGTCAGCAGCCTCCCCTCCTCAGGGCCCAGTGGCAGTGGTTACACCACACCCTCCCTGGAAACCCCAACCTCTTTTGATAAACATGGACCAAACATAGTCCTGCCCGGCACTGTCCCCAGGGCAAAGGACAGGTGCAAGCACACGCAGCACGCCGGAAAGATGATTCCCCAGACCACACACCATTCCCACAGATGCAGGCTCTAAAAGCTACCGTACAGCCCACAGCTGAAGCGCACAGACACACTCACAGAGGCAAGGAACAGGACTGATGATGACACCAACAATAAAGCAGGAGTGGCGCCCGGGATCGCTGCGGAATGACAGAGGAGCCGCTGCGTGTGAGGCGCCTGTACATGCTGACCACTGACAGCCGCTCTGTGGGGAGGTACAGTGGGCTCCCTTTACAGTGGAGAACTTGGATTATAACTGTATGGAAAGACAGCAAAATAATTATATGTAAAACAACTAGTGATGTAAAAGTAGTAATCGGAGTTCATGAAAATGGAACAAAACACTATGAAAATAAAATTCAGAATTAAAAGAAATAAATTTCTAGAAATGAATGTTTCAAAGTAAAATTAAACCACTGATTGGACTGCAGAAGACAGAGCTAGTAAAAATTATAGACAGACAGACAGATGATAGATACACAGATAGATAGATGATGGACAGCCAGGCAGATAGATAGATGGTAGATAACAATTAAGCGGAAGCAGAATATATAGTTCACATCTCTGAGTTCCAGGAGCAAAGAAAGGAGAGAAAATATGGAAGTATTTGAACAGATAATGGCTATTTTTTTTCTAATGTGGAGGGAGGAAATGAATATTTGGAAATAATAGAAAAAATAAAAATAAAGCACATGGGGGCAGAACGTGCACAACCACAAAACACTAAAGTCAAAGAGAACATTTTAAATTGAGCAAGGAGACAGGACAGAAAATTTACAGAGGAATTGCAAATCAATCTGACAATTTTGCCAACTGCAAGAAAAGAAACCAGAAAATACTGGAATACTATCTTCAAACGTCTGTGACACATTAACTGACAACATCAATTTTAATACAGCCAGTTTGTTAGTCAACAGTAACAGCCAGAAAAATTATTTTTTCAGCTACAAAGAACTGTAGTTTTGCTAAGAGAACATTGCAGACAGAGCTACTGATTGGTCTCAGGAAGAAGAAATCGGAAGAGTGAGATGCACGGAGCAGCAGAGCAGAGAGCAGCAATGCACGGGACACAGAGACACATCTAAGAAACGCTTGCTAAGGAACACAACAGTTACACATTTCCAAACCCTAGAACACATCACATAAAATCCCCACAGCATCCAGGGGAGTAAAGGACTCTAAAGACTGCTTTCTTTGGAAGAAGACTAGATACTGATTTTTGATAGTCTTTCTTATTATGGAAATTATCAGGATGAGCATTTAAAGCAAGCCAGCATAAAACTAGATCCATGCCTATCACCATGCACTAAAATAAAATCAAAATGGATCAAAGATCTGAATATAAAAACAGAGACACTAAACTTACTAGAAGACAGAGTAGGTAAAAATCTCGATGACATAGGAGTAGGCAGAGAGTTCATGAACAAAAATCAGATTGCACGGGAAACACTTTCCAGAATCAACACATGGGATCTCATCCTACTAAAAAGTTTTTGTATGTTAAAGGAAATCTCCAACAGAGTGAAAAGAAAACCCACAAACTGGGAAAATATCTTAGCCAATTGTCCATCAGACAAAGGTCTTCTATCTAAAACATAGAAAGAATTAAAAGAAATCAGGCCCCTAAAATTCAAGGACGCAATCCAAAAATGGGCATCTGAGATGAATATACACTTCTCAGAGAAAGAAATACAAATGGCAAATAAATATATGAAAAAATGTTCAACATCGATGGTCATTCGGGAAATGCAAATTAAAACAACACTGAGATTCCATCTCACTCCAGAAAGAATGGCCAAGATTAAAAAATCAACCAACAGCAAATGCTAGAGGGGCTGTGGGGAAAAAGGAACTCTTCTCCACTGTTGGTGGGAGTGTAGACTGGTGCAGCCACTGTGGAAGTCGGTGTGGAGATTCCTCAAGAAGCTAGGATTAGAGATCCCATTCAACCCAGCTATCCCACTTCTGGGCATTTTCCCAGAAGAATTGAAAACATCATACCACAGTGTTATCTGTGCACCTATGTTTATAGCAACCCAATTCGTAATAGCCAGATCTTGGAAACAACCCAAGTGCCCATCAATCAAAGAATGGATAAGAAAGATGTGGTATTTTTATACAATGGAGTACTACTCAGCTATTAAGAAAGATTGCATTGAGACTTTTGTAAGTAAATGGTCATGACTTGAGACCATACTCGTAAGTGAGATAAATCAAACCCACATGTGTAAATACCGTATTGTCTCCCTAGTGTAAGAAACAGAAAAGTATATATGATCCAAAAATCTATAGTGAATACTACGTAGGGGTAAAGAACAGCTCAAAGAGCAGAAGTGACTGGGAAGGGAAAAGGCAGAAAGAGAAAAGGGAAGAGGAAAAGATACAAACCTGTATATATGTATATGTAAGATAACTAGAATGAACACACTGTTGAATCTATTCGTTATTGAGAAAGAGCAGTTAATACTCATATGATTAGATTAATTTTCCATGTCTATATCTGTTAATGTAAGTAACCATTTTAAAGGTAACAATGCGCAATATTGCAACCATTGTCAAGTTTCTATCATCCGATTTTGTAAACCTGCAATGTTGCTGTTGTGTATTCACTCTAGTCGTTTGTTTGTCTCTTTTGCTTGTTGTTTTTGTTTTATATGTCTTTTTTTCTGTTTTTTCTTCACTAAAATAAATAAAATAAAATAAAATAAAGCAAACCAGCAAAAAGCAGAGACAAAAATTTGCTATTTTCCATTCTAGTGTGTGTGGTGGTGGTGGTGGGGGGGCACTTTTATGAATTCACCAAAAAAAAAAAAAGTTTATGTGAAGAGGCAGGAAAGATCAGTGACTACTCACAACATTACAAGGCAGAAATGAATAGAACAAGACCAGTATCATGATGAATACAGCAAAAGAAAGTATCTGGTTAGTGGACAAAGAATTGTAGTTCACAAACTCTGCCTGTGTATTATTAGTTCTGAGGCAACCCCAAAATAAGAAAATAAAAAGGTAAAAGGGCAGAGAAAATAAATAAGAAAAATACCATACAAACCTAAACAGAATTACAATGCAAGTCATTATTAAGAATAAAGAGTAATGAAATAACTATTGAAGCAATAATTCACAAAGAAATAAAATTTGAATTACATGCACTTAATAGCACAGCCTCAAAATGCAGAAAGCAAAACTTTACAGAATTAGAAAAGGTACCAAATTCTTGCTTAAAAGGAGAAAAATATCCCCCCTGCCCTGATGGGGATGACACCATCTGAATAATCGCAGACAAATGCTAGAGACAGAAGGATCAGCACTACCTTCTTAGAGCCCGGGTCATTTCCTGCGTGAACGCAGTGGACCCCCGCCCCACTTGGCCACAGCATCCGCTCTGAAAACAAAGTCAGGCCATCGTGGCTTCCTGTTCCTCGCGGTAATGAGACGCTGCTGCTCACAGAGGTGTTGGAAGTTTGGGTCAATATGGGTCCAACACCGCTCTGTCCACCACACTCACAAGGACCCTAAACCGAGTGCGCTGCGTGGCTACCTGGCTGCACCTGGAGCTCGCTCGGCCCCGAGACGCATCTTCACAGTGCCCTGCAGGTGCCCTAGCAGGACCCCACCCCAAATCCACGTGTTACTACACTGCATCCCCCCAGAGGCACGTGCATCAAAGCTTACCCCCGACTGGGACAGTGTTGGCTATAACGCCTTGTGGAATTAACTAAGGTTAAGTGAGCACACGGGCCCCAGGCAGGGCCCTGATCCATCAGGATTACAGCGCTTACATAAAGAGGGGGAAACTGTAACTGGAAATTCCACTGGACCCAGTCGTTCCCCTGTAGGTGTCTTCCTGAAAGAGCTAAAGACACCATGTTACAGCGATCCACACACACCCTTGGTTAAGGCAGTGCAATGCAGAACAGCTAAACCTTGGAAGCAGCCTCTGTATCCACAACAGATGAAAGGATAAAGACAATGTGGCATGGATACATAGCGGAGTACGACCCTGCTATAAAGAAGGATAAACTTGAGTCATTTATAGGGAAATGGATGCACCCTGTACTGTCAAGTGAAATAAATCAGACACAAGCTCAACTACCACAAAGCTTCTCTTATATGAGAAATCCCAAAGAATCAATAATTGAAAGAACAAAATAAATGATAGTGGTAGGAAAAAAGAGACCTTTTGCAGAAGGGAAATGGACCAAGAGATAGACGAAGTGGGGAGACAGAGAAGGAATCAAGCCACGTGACGCAGACTCACCAACCCTGCGTGAGGACCGTGGTCATTCTGTACTGCAAACGTGTGCTAAGAAAGGATATTTAACCTAGAGAAGGAGGAAGAAGGAGTGGGAGGAGGAGAAAAGAGGAGGAAGAGGATGAGGGAAGAGGGAGGAGGAGGAAGAGGGAGGAGGAAGAGGAGTAGAGGAGAATAGAAAGATCCCACATGGGAGGCGGAGGAAGCCGGGTTCTGCAACCCGGAGCAGAGCCCGCACTGGATCACAGGCCCTGACCGCCGCAGGCTTCCCGCGTCCAGAACTGAGGGAAGTTAAGTGCCCACGCCTAAGCCTAAGGCGTTGCCTTATGGGAGCTCGAGGGAGCTAACACGGTGGCAAAAAAGAAGGAAGCGGGGGGGGGGGGAGGAAGAGAGGAAAGAGAAAGACAAATTAAAGGGAGAATGTAGTCAAAATTTTTAAAAATACGATTTTCACACTAACAGGACGGTTGTAGCGTGTTTTTCCAGCCCACAGGAAACCACGCTTACTCTGACTTTTGCGATTATTCATTTTGTGAACTGACATTTTGTGAAATGTAATCCCTCAGGGCTGCTATTCATTAGCCAGGAAACCTGCATTCCCTGGAGTTATTACGTAGGAAAATACTTCTTGTTGTAAAGAAATTTTCCCGTTTTCTACAGAACATGCCTTTTTCTCTGAAATCGCGTTGTAATGCTGCACTCTACCCACTGTGGAAACTCGGCACATACTTGCTGATTAAGGAGGAAAATAAAAAGTCCGCTTGCTGCTAGTGGTCCTGTTTTACCAGAAAGAGCATGAGTCGCACCCCACGTGCCTCTCTCTGCCGCGGTAATGCGCACACCTGGAACCTGCCGGCAGCCTGGGGACGGCGCTGAGATGGTCCAGATAGTTTTATTCACAGGTGCAAAATTGTGCAATGTGACTGCTGTGCAGGTGGAGGGCACACGTGTGTGTGCAGGCACAGGAAGGCGAACCGACTCCGAAAGGAAGAATGGAGGAGCAAATCAGATGAGGTACCCGCGCTCCTGGAGAGAAAACTGACCTTTTCTCTCAAACGCCAGACAGTTCCGAGAACTGGGCATTAAGTCATGTGGATGCTCCCTGCAAACCATAAAGCAGAATTTTGAATCTGCATTAGAAAGATGAAGCTAAGAGCAGCCACCTAGGAGGAAAGCCAGTGAGAACGCAGTGCACCCCTAGACTCGCTCCCTCGCACACGGTTATTACAGTCACAACTGCTTAAGGCTCACGGTTACTGGCGCAGACTTGATGCTCACCTGGAGTCCCAGTGACACCAATGCTTCAGGGCCTTGAGATTTATGCATCGCAACAAAAGCAGCTTGGAGACAGAGGCAGACTAACCCACGCACGATACCTGTACCTGGTATGCAGAAAAATGGGTTGAACCTTACATTACTAGTCTGACAGAGTACTGGCTATTGGCCCAAGATGAAGAAGAGCCCACCACACCAGCAGTCAGAATTTCTGTAGAAACGTTTGACAATATAACTTCAAGTTGTAGAGAAGTAATGCTCTTCTCTCAGACCAACAAGCTTTTAATGGTTTCTACTTCCTGAAGCTTTCAACATTCTTCCACTCCCAGTAACACTGGCACCAATAAAGTACAAAAAAAGCGATGGTCAACAAGTTCATCCAATTGTGCCACACTGCTTATGTGATTTGGAAGAAAATGGACATTTCTGATCACTGACTTCCATGTACAAGGCATGCAATTAATAGCCAGAAGAGAACAATATCGACATTTTTTTAGCCTGTCCTCAAGGACCAGATAGTAAAATATAAATAAATAAATAAATAAATAAATAAATAAATAAATAAGTGAAAAAACCCTTATTGAGGAATACACAAAAAAGTTTCAAAAGAAAATGCAAATACTTACAAGAAGGCAAAAAAGCACGGAGGGATGCCTGCCAGTGTCTGCTGTTAGTCTTCTCACAATGACTCAAGCTTCCACAGACCAACCTGAATTTTAAATTTTAAGAATCCTAAAATTGGGTCAAAGTAAAATTAACTTAAGAGTAAGACTCATTAGGCCTCCCTGACTATCAGGTCAGCTAAAAAGATGGTGTGCAATTTAAGAGACCAACACGAAAAAAGGAAAGTTGAACTTTCTCTCCAAAGTATTTCTATACTATTTTGAGTTATTATTGTATGATTATGAAGAACCACCATTTCTTAGTCACTTTCCTTGCTGCTGGGACAAAATACCTAACACCTACAATTTAAAGGAAGAGAGGTTTATCTTGGCTTACAGTGTGTAGAGGTTTCAGTCCATAGTTGACTGGCTCCAAGTCAGAGCAGCATGGCAGAGGGGCCTGGCGGAGGAGAGCTGCTCACGGCATGGGGGAGAGGAAGCAGAGAGTGGCGAGAGGAGCCAGGGAGGGAGAGGAACCCTTCCAGGTCAAGTGCTCAGTGTCCCCTCTCGTCTGACCAGACCCCACCTCCTAACAGCAAGACATCTAGAGCACCCAAATAATCCCATCACCTTCCAAATGCATGTGGCTTTGGGGACCACTGCAGACATAAACTCCAGCACCCCAGAAAAGAGAAAAAGAACACATTTGACTACTCTTGACCCCTTTATGCTCAGTACATTGCGCTGGGGTCAAAACTGAGGGGTCATCCCAGTGGAACTCAAAGCACGCCTTCCCCCAGGGCTTCTGTGGAGGATAAGGAGGTCCAGCACTGACCAGGACTCTTCCAAAGCAGAGACCGTGGCACCGAAGGGCGGTCATTAGAATGGGATGGGGATTTAGGAGAAAGGTTGGCTCACAGGTCCCACTCAATACCTGCAAAGGCAATCAGGGAGTTTACACTACCTGTGTCTCTAAGCCACCTGCCAATTCCAGACCCTCGGAATTTATAGAAGGATGTTCTGCATTTTCATTTAAAAAATCATGAAACTCAGGAGAGTGAGGAACTCTTCCCCATGCCCACCCATATAACCCTGCAGGGGTAGGACACAGGGTGGGTGTCCCATGTCTGTCCCTGGACCTGCACTGGAAGGGCAGTTTCAGTCATCCTGGGGAGATGGAAAACAGTCATTTTTTCTGACACTCTCCATTCCTAGACAGAGAGCTGAATGAGTGGAAACTAAGATTTTTCTTTTCATGGTATAATTTATATGGAGTTCAACAGACATTATCGATCAGTCTTCCTAACAGTTTTAACTGATATTTGAAGTTACGACCAAGGAAATGTTAGACTGAAGAAGCTAAAGCAATTATCCAAAACCACACTGCCTGGAGGGGAGGGGCTAAGCCAACATTTCAGCTGAAACGAGGGAGCATCCGTGCCCACAGCCAGCGCGTTTGCAACAGAACACATCCGCCGGGGAAACAGTGAAGCAGAGTTACGTCCACTATGCACTGCTGAGCTGCACCTTTGGACCAGAGATCCATGCTCTAATTTTTGAAAGAACCCATTTTTTCTTATCACAGAGGTACATGCACTGTGCATTAAGGAAAAAAGTGATGAATACATCCCTTAATCCAGTCACCGAAAATTAGAAAGACAGGAAGAGCAGTAGAATAAGGGCAAGAAGAATTTAAATTAGTTGGAGACCCAATTTCCAGGCCCAGACTTGCCACTAACTGGTTATAGAATCTTGAGAAAGACATGTAAATTCTTTAGATCAAAGTTTCCAGGTTGATGGAATGGAAGATCCATTACCTAATATGAAAGCGTGTAAATGCTGCCATGCTATCTCTTTTTAAGATCATCACTAATAGCTGTCTCAGGAGAAAGTTAAAGAAAACCGCTAGACATTCTTCCATGAAAGCATTCTACTGCCCCTACTCAGAGAGCGCTAATTTGGAGAATCTAATGGTGACCACTTTTAATTCTCTGCCTATATGATTATTATCAGAATGACATCAGCTGATGGAAATTATTTCACCGTGGGTAATATCAAAAACAGGTTAACCAATTTCCCAGGTTCTTGAAAACTGTACCAAGAATCCACTTACAGAGTCCTTCTTAAAGAACATCTCCACTGCTTTACCTCTGTTACGGTTTCATTACCGTAGAATGTTCTGCTCTCCTGCGTGTAAACTGTACACCTGCAGAACTGTAAGAACGAATTAGGGCCACGAGCCAGGTCTGCAGGCTTTTGCGCCATGGCCAGTTCCTGAGTGGTCTGTAGGATACCTGAGGATTCATACCTGAAAGTTAAGTGTGCTGGCTGTGAGCATACCTTCTCCTCGGCCCTGTCCCCAGCTCCCAAATCCCCTCTGCACACCCAACACCCAGATCACTATTTGAGCATGCTAATTTTAAAAAGGGAGATTTTATGTGTAAAATAAAAGGTGTAATAGGTGAAGTTCTTCACCCATCCCATAAATATCAACTGCCTGTGCTGGGCTATCTGTTATGCTAATCACTAGTAATAATACAGAAAGCTTGATGGCCAAGGTGCACATCCCACAGAGCTTCTGCTCAGTTACGGCGACTGAAAAGGACTCATGGCCATTAACGTCAAGGACAGTGTCCCAAAGACAGCTTCTCCTCGTGGGGAGTGATGCGAGGCAGCAGATCGCTCCGGGGGGAGAAACGTTTTAAGAGCCAACAGAAGTCACATTTGTCTGCAAAATATTAGTGCAGGGCATTATCAAGAATAAATATGCATGACAAGTACTTTCAACTTTTAGATACAAATCTAAATCTTCCAGGGACAAGCAAGGGTGCCAACGCCCTTCCAGGAAGTCCTGCCCACAGCTCTGCTCCTGGCCGTCTCACAAAGCTGCACACAGATTCCTGGCGCTCACCTCCTTCTGAGGACCCCTCCTTCCACCTGCGCTTTCAAGGCTCATTTTTTTAAATCTTCTGATTTTCTGAAATGAATTCCAAAATTACACATGAATGTTGAACACTGTCTTGTAAGACAAGAAATGGTCCAGTAAATCCATACGTGAACTGGCACAAAGGCGGCTGGACAAATTAACAGTAGCTGAAGAATTCTGTGTCCACCACTTCGCTGAACGAAAAACCATGCTCTAATGACACCGGCGATGACACTAAAAAACGCTTTTTGGGTCCTCATTAGAATCTGTAAGTATGCATACACGGATTCTCTTAAATCCAGACCACCGACCTCTCAGCTTAAATCTTTTAACACTTGGACATTTTCTTTGGCTGTGCCACTGTAACTGGATGCTTACTTCCTCAGCAAATCAGGAGCACTAAACAAACTCCTGGGCACCGCTAACGACCCTAGGTCTCTGCGAAACTTGTGCTTTTCAGCCCTTTGGAATTGTGGAGTTTATTCATGTGCACGAGGTACCAAGAGGAAGCGCCAGTGTTTCCTAATTTCTAGGTCAAACATCACTTCCAACTAATCATTGGTGGAGACTGTAACAAGGAGAAGCAGAGAGTATTTTACAAGAGGTCGAGATTTTCCTTGGGAAGGTTGTCTCCCGGTTATAAAATTAGAGAGAGGGAAGAATTAAAATGATTATGCTCTAAAAATGACTTATTAGAAGTGACAGGGTTGTTTTTAACCTAAATATTTTTTAAGTACCAAATTTGTCACTCCTCTAAGTTATATGTTACTAACTGTAAAATCTCTTTATTGCTGCTGTAAAAGAAATGAAGTACTTTTAGCCAATGTTTTTCAATAAATCAGGAACTTTGCATTAAATCCACATTTTATTTGCTTATATGGGTATTCTTTATTCTGACTGAATTGGTCCAACCCCTGAATCCCGGTGCTTTGGAGAAGCCTCACTCAGCTGGGAGGAGTTTCCCCAGGGAGGGACGGGGCTGGGGAGCTGTGGCACAAGAAGGACTTTAAAAAGTAAAAGAAGCAAAAGGTGTGTTTTGTTTCAAGATTTTTTTTTCTTTGGCTTGGGTTCAGAGGAGTGGTATTCATTCAGAACATGAATTTTAAAAACCGCATATACTTCCTATGATCTTGTCTATACTCAGCCTAGCAAAGATGGCTTTAATTGCCTTGATTTTAAATACTCACTATTAAGTTTGCAAATTGTTATGTAATTGCATATTAACTAATGGAAAATACTTAATGGTTGACTATTAAATTAGATGAGAAGATAAAGGCTGTAAATCTTTCATAGACTCACTATATTGTTTTAACATTTAAGGGGTAATATGTATACTACATATTTTTATGATGGTTGCTTCTTGGTCATTTTTTTCTTATCAATAACCTTAGGAATAGATAAGAAACAAAAGCAAATCTTTCCTAATCTTGTTTCTTATTAGGATCTTAGTTTGAAAGTGTTACTAACACTTTGAGCTGCTGTGCTTGTTGCTGTACTCACAGTGGATTTATGCTCTTCCTGGCCCCGGTCAACGCAGGGGACTGAAAACTGAATTGTGGCTGAGTGCTGGACTGAAGACTTAAGACTGTCAGAATAATGACTCATCAAACTTAAAGCAAAGTGACTCTTAATACGTGTGCATGGTATATTTTCTCTGCCACAGAAGTTTGAGATAGGAAAACACCAAAACAAAGAGACAGATAACGAGATCAAAACCAAAAACTAAAAACAAAAGTCTTAGATTTTATCCAGGCGCACACCCAGTAGTCAGGAACCCAGCTCAGTCACTTCCTTAATGGACTATCAAGTATCTCATCATAATCTAATATAAATCAATTACAACTGTACTCCACAGTAGTAAACCTGCCATATGGCAGGGTAGCCTGTTTAAGGCAACAGACCCCTGTTTAAGTGCCTTGGAACCTTTCCAAACTAAGCTCTAAAACTAAAGAATAAGTCAATTATATTCTCTCCCTCTATTGAAAGCTTGTGTTTACAGCTGCATGTGTGGACCTAACACGCTACTTTTATGTGTGTGTGCATACACAGAGATGATAGATGCACTAATGCAAAGTCCCTTTTCTAAGTCTGAGTGTCTGTATTTCTTAAGGCTGTCAAACTCACGGACGCATTCCTTTCATTCTGTCACTCTACAGGGGCTCCGGCTAGCTATGAAAGATGCTTAAGACATCCATCCAACTCTCAGGGACCTCTGCACTCTGCGTGTGCTCTCTTCCAGCCCTCAGTGGCATAGCCGGTTATTTTCTTTCTTCCTAACCCATCAGAACTGAGTGGACCTCAAGTCACTAAATACGTACTGTGCGCACAACGGGCACTGCTGGGGTAGAGCAAAGTAGTCAGTCAGGGAGGGAGAACGCATTGCATGGAACAATTTTTCAAAGAACAATGTAAATACCAATGTACATACCATTGGGCATAATAAAATAAAATAAAACAAAACAATCAAACCAATCAAAACAACATTAAATAAAACAAAACAATAAATCAGAACAGAACTAAACAGTGAAAACAATATTGGCTTTCAGAAACAAGACAGAAGGAAATCCCCACATTTGCTATATTGCTAATGGATGTGTCTGATGGAATGGACAAGTATTGTGAAGAAAACAAGAAATATTAGGATAGCCATTGTAGGTTTCCTATTATCCCGTGTTGAAGTTCTGTACCACTTTCACTGTTCTGTTTTGAATGGCTTTATTCTGTTTTGTTAGCTTTTATTCTCTTTAAAAGAAAAAAAAATCAATTTACAACAATGGGAGATTGAATATCACTAGGTGACATTTGATTAATTACCAAATAAACTGCAGGAACTCCCATCTGTATGGCGGGCTCCAGAAGAGGGAAGGATTTTAGAAGACTCTACTCCCATCTTGAAAGGTGAGTCAGGCTAGCACGGGGGGGGGGCGGGGAGTGGCCTGCAGGCGGGGAGGGCAGAGGGGCAATAAATACGAAACAGAAGCCGTGGTCCAATGGCACTGGTCAGTTATTCTTCATATTTAAACTGTTTCCAGCTTAGTGATTACATGAACACTAAACACTAATTATTCAATGGCATGCCTTCTAGGATGTCCATGGGGGAAAAACGTTTGCTAAGTAAATCATCAAGGATACCAGCCTGGATGAAGGGGTGCACCAACAGCTAAGTTACCTCAAATTCCCTAGTAGTTTCCAGATTTCAAATTAGCAGTACCAAGCAAATAATTCAAGGAACCACTCTGCTTATGTCTGAAACTCCATCATGAATATTACACTGGTTCTTTGAAGCATATTGGGGTGTGGGTTAAACTCTACTCTTTTCTCTTACAAGAATTATCAAAGTAAGTATAAGGCTGTTAAAGTTCATTGGCCTTATTTTTCAGGTGTGTATATAGGTTTTCAAAGATCACTGTGCATAAAATTTTATGGATTTCATGATTTTGCTTATCTGGGAAAGTGCTCAAGTAATCCAGAGACTACATTTTGTGAAACACTGGCCTAGAAAATTGGGGTCTCGGGTAATAATCCAAATAATTCGGTGAGAAGGTCAAACCTTGGCAGTTCAATCTAAATTATTTTTATGATAAAGAGGCTATGTAGGTGCATCGAATTTAATAAATGGTTCTGATAAAGTTGTAATTAAGCAGAGTCTCTGCTTTAGTCAGAACTGAAATTCTGAGCATAAATGGAGAAGAGCTGATATTAATGGGAGAATTTAAAATGAAAGTGTCACCAGGCGAGTTTCCCTCTGGGGACCATGGGAAGGGTCTGCTTGCAGCTGTCCAGCCCTGACCAAGGTGTCTGAAAGAAGCCCACTAGTGCTTGGCCAGCCACGACCTTCACGCTGACCATCAGATGCAGCAGGCGGTCAGTTCTGCCAAGATCCACCAAGTGTGAAATCCTCTCTGAGTCAGAAAGATGCTGCCTGATCCTAACCTGGTGAAGTGCCACCACTTCAGTCTGGAAAAGACGAACAACTGCTGGCATTTCCTTGGGATTTTGATTACACTCCTCAAAGAGTGTCAATAGTGATAAACTCAAGTGAGGTACATTTCTGCCCCTCCCAACCCAGTCAACAAGCAATTTAAGCTAAGGATGGCCTACGTTGCTCCTCTCTGAGCCCCGAATCTGGTAAGAATGCAATAAAACTGTACCAATTGCATGTGGCTGTCACCTGCTCAAGTATGTCCTGCAGGTGGCACTGAACATATTCACAGCTGCTGATGAAATTCACAGATGGAAAACACCAAATAAGACCATGTGCTTAATACCTTGCAGGAGTGACAAAAAGAATAAACTGTAAAAGAAAGAAAAGTTCAAGAGATCATCAGAAACTGTTTCTAATGATATCTGTAAATGAAAGAGTTTAAGAGTGTAATGAGCATTAAAACCAACAAGAGCTGTACTTTATGAAATAAGAGTAATGAACATATTTTTACAAAAAAAAAAAAAACCCTGTGACCTATTATTAATATTGGATGGAATTTCATATAATTTAAAATTTAGTAACTGAGGAGGAAAGCATATAAAATATTAAACTCTAAATACTGTACTACTAAGAACAGGGACTATAGCACAAAGTAGTCAATATTAATGCATAAAATATGCATTGGAATTCTTTTGAGTATAGCCTGGCAATTTAGCAACTTAGCCAAGACTCTGTCTCAAAATCAGAATTAATTAATTAATTAACTAAAAAAGCAGGGATGCAGCTCAGTGCAAAGGCCTTCAGCTCATACCACAATCTGAAAAGAAAAAAAAAAGTTTGGAAATATTTCATAGTGATTAATGATTTCAAAGCCATCTAGCAGAATTTCCCGTTCCATATAGAAACTCAACCAGTATTTATTAACTCATTAACATTTTTAAAAGCCAGTTCTGCCCCAGCCTTTGAGACAGTAAAAACAACAATGGTGACTCTTGATACCTGAGCCCTCTGCGCGCCGGCACCTGTAAGTGGTGCTTGCTTTAATTAAGCCCACGCGGCGGCCGGGCAGTGGGTATCCTCAGCCCCCTCTGATGTGGGACACACAGGGCGCTGGCCCGCGGTGCTGTCGTTCTGAGTCTGGACTTCACTCCTGCAGAGCGAACTGTGTCAGGAGCGGGACGCGCTGGGAAGGGTGGGGTGTAACTAACTCCCCTCCAAGGGTGGAGGGCGCTGGACAGTTCCCAGCAGCCCTCTGCCCACTCCTGCCTGCAGCGAGCAGGGGAGAAACACAGCTGATGTTTCATTCCCACAAGGAACAGGAGACAGGCCCTTCCACGGGAAGTCTGAAATTCAGAGCCACCGTGTACAATGACCAAGGTTCCCTCCACTCGGAAGTAAACGAAGAGCAGCCGGGATCAGAATTCAGTTGTATCTAAATACTCTCGTTTTTTTCCCTGTATTCATAATTCAGATTTTATACTCAGTCCTGAATGTAACAGCAGTCACGTGCTGCTTACTCTCTTAGAGTGAACAACTTCCCCAACATAAGAAAATGGGGAGATTTTAAAAATCACTTCCTTTGGCAATACTCACACGCGAAGCAGAATATTACTGTAAACAAACACGCGGACAATTTAAGCAGCAAGTTAAAGTCCCAGCACCTCCGCGCACGTCCACAGAGCAGGTGACAGAGCCTCCGATATCGCAGGAACCTCTGTGCTATAGAAGGGTCTATAAAAACCACAGCCAAAACAAGCACTCGGTTCGTGTAAATAAAAAGGGTAGAACGAAAAGAAATGGAAATAAAGTAACCAAATTACTCCTTTGTTAATCATATAAGACTACTTTAGCACACTAGGTGTCTTAAACATAAGAATATGTAGAAAACTATAAAATGACTAATAATTAGCTGGTAGTTTGTAGAAATTGTCTTAATAATTCATATCGTTTTATGCTGTTTTAAACTACACAGACACTATTCTATATATACACATATACATACTCATTAAAATGACCCCATAATTTCTTATCACCTTTGCCACTACTAATGAATATGGTTTTAAATAATGTTTTACAGGTGAAAAATGATCTTTCCCACAGATTAGAAAAGATACTGCAGCTAACACATTCATAGCCCTTTAAAAATAGAAATTAGATTGGCAACGAACTGCATTTCACGTTAAGATATGAGGAAGCAGATGTAAATCATGAACTCTCTCCCTGAGGAGCTCACCACCCTGACCTGCTCATCACACAGACGGCACAAGGCACCGTCCTTAATACCGGTGGTTCCTTAGGACGGAACCAAACAGAGACAGTCTTCATTTTAAAAACACGCCTACCAGAGTAGCTATGCAAATGTGATCAAATTGGGAAAAAATTTACTAAGTTTTTCTAATACTATCATATTTAATCTACCCAAAGGTATGTTTTCTTCAAAATGTCACCAACCTATTAAGAAACATCTGAATACTTACTGTGAAATATGTGGGTCAATATTTTGTCTCCTAACATAAAGACTTTCAAACACCACATCAGATGACTAGCTCAGTTCCGCACATCTGAGGTCTCAGAACTGCCAGACACCTGGTAGAAACATCTCCCGCCTTCCTCCTTAGGTACAACTCTGGCTCAGCAGAACTGGCATTAAAAACAATCTCCATGTGGTTAGTTTTTCAACTTTACAATTCAAAACTTACATAGTTTTAAGTGGATAATACAAAGTATGAGAATATAATTTCTATAAATCTAGTGTTAATATTTGTTGGCTTTACATTTTTAGGGTGACTTAAAAATAACAACTTCACTTTTTGTAAGTTAAAAATTACATCTGCAAGGTGAAAAACTAGCCTTGACTTTCTTGTCATCAGGGATACATAGATACATAAATGGTTCCAGGTGGGGATACAGTTCTGTATTAAAGTGCTCTAAGACACTTTTGTTTTGGGTTAATTTAAATGGTTGTCATATTTTAGAACTAATTTCAACTGTCTTATAATTCCATAGTTTATTATGCATTAGGAACATTACAAAGTTCACAAACACATATACATGTGTTCTCATTTTATTCTTTTTGATAATCAAGATACTCTTTGATCCTTTTGCAGATAAATGTAACTAAGCAATGAAAGTGAAATATTCTGCAAAGAGCAAACTCAACGATGAAAACTAAATCAGTTACAGAATTGCCCACTGACACCCAGGGTACAGTTGACTGGGTACCTTTTCTGTCCTCCAAAAGAAAGAGTTAATCTTAGACATACTTCCTCAGCGATTCCAAACGCACTGAGCACAGCCCCCGTGGAGTCTGTTTTTGGTGGGGCTCAGAGGGGCGATTCCCTGATGTCCCAGGCCCCCCCACCCCCTGCCCGCCTTGGCCGCCCCCCACGCCGCTGGACGCGGGCAGATCGCTGGCCGGCTGACCGGTCTCCGAGGCTGCGGGATTCTACCCTTCAAGACACTTCGCGTGAACAGCTCGAGGGCGTTCAGTCAGCACCGCTTTGATCTCGGTGGGAACCGTAATTATTTAACGTTGTTACATGGATTTCTATAATCCACCCACCATTAAACCCCTTTCACACCCTCGGCTTCCAGACCTAATCCGCCTCTGTGCGCCGGCGGTCCTCCCGCCGCCGCGTCCTCGGGAGCCCGCACTGCCCGCACCTGGACGGTCCCCTCCCTGTTCACCGCTAATGAGACACTTCTCTTACAAACTGAAATCAGCAAAGTGTCTTCCGCATTGGCTCAGTTGGAAGACCTGTCTATTGAAGATTGCATCATCAACCTTCACTGCTAACTTCCCCCATCCTTCACTCGATCATTATTTATTAAAATAACAATAAATCCATACATGACTTTGCTTGTTTGTTTTTTGAGACAAGGTCTCGCTTCACAGTTCCAGCTGGTCTTGAACTCACTTTGTAGCCCAGGCTGGTCTTGGACTCAAAACAATCCTCCTACCTCAGTCTCCCAAATGTTGGGATAACAGGCATGCACCAACACAGCTGGTATCATACATGACTTTTTAATGATAGGAATTTCTGCTCATGAAAACATCCCAAATAGAAAGTAGTGAATGTTTTGCAGTTTCGTTTTAGTTTTTGTTCCCTGGAGATACAAAAGGAAGGAGTAGCTGGTATTTTACACTTCCTTGTTTTACCTTTTCAAATTCAAGGAGCAGTGGTAGAGGAACAATAAAGTTGAAAGCCGCCAACAGATGGAGGGGGTGGATCTCATGGCAGGGCTGCGGAGGACTTGGGGGGCTCTGCCAAAGTCAGGAGAGACAAGAGAACAAGCAGAGCCACCGCGAGGCTGGGAGAACCTCACAGGGAAGACGCCAGGGTGCGGGGCGTGGCACGCACTCCTCTGGGCCGCAGGACTGCTGTCATCTCCTCCAGGGCCCTGGCCGGCTGGTCGGGCCCCCGAGGGCTACCACGTGCAGCCTGGGAGCTGAGGGCACAACTGTGTGTAAGGAAAGGGCGGTCGTGCTGGGTGCGGTCATCAGAGGAACAGACCAAAAAAAAAATTTTTTTTTTTCTTTTTGGAAAAAGAAAACTACAATCTTTGTAAAAAGTCAAAATTTCCCTTCACATTTCCTCATCAAGGGGAGACCCAAGATCTGGATGATTCAGCCGGGAGAACTTGGATATTTTCATTTCATTTAAATACAAAAGCTGAAATAAAGGGACTCGGGACTCCGCAGGTAGCTATTTGCTTGCTAGTTTTGCCCACTGAGAGGTAGATGAGTAATTTGTCCTCAGTTAATATTCACTACCCTCCATGAATTCCAAATTTTTAGCTTATCATTATTATTGTAATCCTGCTACAAATCTAATAAAAGTAAGAATCCCTTTTTACTTTGCACATCACATGGTATAATTTTTAATACAGTTACCTATAATGTTGATCAGTTTAAAAATGAATATAAGGATACACTTGCAAAGATTGGCTAAAGGAAACTTAAAATTATATTTTCAGCTCATTTTGAGCAACTTTTCTGGACCCTGAGGTCTAGCTATCTATGCAATTATATTATCTTTGGTTCTATTATTTTCCTGGCCATGTTTTCTTTTATCTTCCTTAATACTTTTTCTATTGCTTTATATTTCATATTTTTAAGTTACCCCAAATTCATTGTGCAATGAGGCTGAGCATAAGTAGCAAATGCCTAAATTATTTTTTTAATCTAAAATATTTTAGTTCCTCAAATTCACCTGAAATACTGAAGTTAATTGTGTCTTAATTCTAATCAAGAAAGTTGAATCCTAAAAAAAGATTATTATTTTCTGAACAAAAGAGATACAAACAGACTATTTCTCACCCCTCGATACTTGTAAGAACCAAACAGAAACAAGGCCGAAGTGCAGTGTGACAGAGAAGAACCTGGGTATGAACTGAGAATGTGAGGATGATGGTGGCAGCTGATGACAGTGACAGTGGTGACAATGTCACCCAGTTGCCCCTACGGGGGACTCTTCTGACTTCTGTTCTGTGACCCTCACAAGACTCGAGGAAGCAGGTGTCCAGCTCTCCCGCCTCACAGAGGAGAAAGCTGGCAGGCAGGGACACTGACCTGTCCCAGCTTACCGAGCACGAGGTCAAGGGGCAGGAACCGAGAACGTTTTCCTCCCGGACTGCGGCCATTACTCCTCCTCGCCCTCCCTGGAATCGGAGGGCGGCCTTGGCCCCTGCTCCTCACCGGTCTCCCTCTCACCGTGGGCAGAGGTTGTGCTCAACGCGCTCCGTAGCCCGGAGGCCGGGTAAGCACCTGCCATTCCAGGGCTTACTGTCCTGAGCTATGGAATAAGGACAACCGACCTAGATTGGGAAGGAAGCAGAGGACCAATGGCGACTACTCTTGGGGCCTGCAGACTAGACTGTCTCCTCCCAAGGGAAGCTGACCGCACTGTTGATTGTAGCTCTCAGTAGAATTAGAATCCTGGTCCCTTCTCAGCTTACTACCAAGCTTTTTTAAAGCTTAACTTCCTCAAATGTAAACTACATCACGTGACTGGAGCAAGGCGCCTCCATGACTGTGGATGTGTGTTTTCTCGGCTGGAGACAAACAAATGATGAATTAAACACAGTAGACAAAAAGATGTCTCGGCCATTTTGTTGGGGCTGGGCAAAAATACCAGCCACTCACAGTTTAAAGGACGAAAGGTTTTGAGCTCACGGTTTCAGTGGGTTCATTCCATGGTTAGACAGC
Source organism: Dasyprocta punctata (assembly GCA_004363535.1). Lineage (NCBI taxonomy): Eukaryota > Metazoa > Chordata > Mammalia > Rodentia > Dasyproctidae > Dasyprocta > Dasyprocta punctata. The sequence continues at coordinate 92,304 of RJWM01000271.1, forward strand.
TCCGAGGCAGAAGTGGCGTGGCAGAGAGGTATGGAGGAGGAGAGCGGTTCACCCGCTGCAGGTCAGGCAGCAGAGGAGGAGGAGGAGGGGTAGGAGATGTGGCCGCCCAGTCCTGCCCCCAGGGATTCACCTCTTACACTGGCCCCACCGTCCAACATCATAGCCATTTTGTTATGGTTTTGGATTTAAACCGTAACAAATTGGGCTGGGGATACAACTCAGTGGCACAAGTGTTTGCCTGGCAAGTGCAAGGTTCTAAGTTCAATTCCCAGTACAAAAACAAAAAGGCTAAACCATAACAAAAGGAAAGCTTAGACTTCCAAAAAGTTCATGATACTAAACTCAACAAGCGGTTAAACAGAAATATGAAAAACGTTTCTCCTTGCTTGTATTTTTGGTGAAGACAAGAGATAGAACCCCAGTTTGGAGGAGGGACACTAACATAGGGTATTAAATAATAGGAGCCACTATCAAGAAGGGCTTGTTGCATAAACACGGCAGAGGATGTAAGTGGAGATATCTGTGGTCTCCAGAGCCAGGCTGGCTAACTTCTACTCCACGTCCTGGGCTGTGCGACCCATGTGAACTACCAGCAAGTTATTTGGTGTTCCCAGGCTGCGATTTTCTTGCAGTCAAGATGGGAATAATACCCCTGGAGCTGTTAGAGGAAAAGCAATGAGAGACTGTGTTTGTATCTTTTGTGCCTGTAACAGTAAGTGACACACAGGGAAGTCTCAGAGAACGTCAGGCGTCACAGGCATGAAGGGAAAGGCAGGTCTCGGTAGTGGAAGCCCTGCCCAGAGCAGAACTTCAGGGCTGCAGTGTTAATTCTACATAGTTTTTATTTTGCCCATTTCAAAAGAATAACACTGGAAAAGAAATGCTCTCCGGACTCTGACTTACTAATCCTACCCTAACACCCTTTCGTTTGAATGCTTTAGATTTCTGAAATGACTGCATGGAGCCCAACTGGACGATGAGTCTGGGGTTACACAGCCTGGTTATGAAGTACCCAAAGAGAATTAGAAACATTATTAATTTCAGGTACTTTTAAGCTATAGTTAAAATATTTCATTCGTTTTTCTCATAGTTAAATATAATGCCATCTTTATTTTACTATATTAAAATATCTGACCTGTTTTTCATTTTGCTATGTTTACCTTTAAAATTAAAGAATGAGTAAAATGTGGAAGACTGAATTAACTAACAACCTCTTCTTTAATTTTAAAAATGTGCTAAAATATTCCACTATATATTAATAATGAATTATTGGCATGAAATGTTAGCCTTAAGCTATATGAGTTCCTAAAATAATTTGCTTCCATTTTCAAGACAGAAAACCCTATTTTATAGGAAATTAATTTTGCCATATAATTGTAATTATGATTTTACATGAATTAATAATTTGAGCTTTTCAAAAATATCTACTTCATCATCAAAGCGTTTTTCCTGTAATACACACCATTGTGTCAAAAATGTGAGAAAATGTGCATTTTTTGTGATTGTGTGCTTTTTAAAATTTCATACTTATTTTTTAGTTTAAATTAAATATAAATACAACCACCAAATTTAATAACAAAACAATTCCACTTTTTTTCAAAATGAATACACCGTTTTTTCCTTAGAGTTTGTTTTATTCCAAAACCGTAAGGAGCCCGGCTTCAACTCAGGCCAAGGAAAGGAACGCACACAGGCACGCACGCACGTGCGCACACGCAGGGCCGGCACCCTGTGCACTCACAGCCCACCCCGGGCGTGCACAGGCCGGGTCGGCGGCCACCCCTCCCGGAGCGAGCCCTGCCCGCGGCTGCCCCTGACCCTGGCTCCCACTGCCTGGGTGGTCCCTCCGGGGAGACCCCACTTCTGCTCCGCCAAGAAGCCTGTCCGTCCTGCACCCAGGTTCTCGGGGACCCCAGAGCCAGCCCCACTTGAAGCCCAGCTGCCGCCCGGTGCCGCCCCGCTCCTTTCCGCCTGGTCCCGGCCAGCCGCCGTCCTATGCGGCCAGGTCTCCCCTCGCGTCCGCGGCAACACGCAGCCGGCCCGGCCACCTTCCCCGGTCCCCGCATCCCGGAAACGCACTGCAGTCACGGCCGGCCCAGCCCCCGCCCAGGACCGGACCGAGCCACAGATCGGGGCCTCAATGGGACAGGCGGCCTCGTCCACAGCCCGCCCCGCCTCCGGGTCCCCGGGACAGGCGGGCCCACACCCAGTCTGGGGCGCCCTCGCTGCTGTCCATCCGCCTCGGGCAAAAGGGCCGGGCCAGTGGCTTCTTTTTAATAAGGACAGTTTTAATATTGCTTTGTTCAGTTACAGTATTAGAAATGGTGGGCATAATATTTAAATATTTCATTTATTGTCTCATTAAGCAGCTGTTGTTTTCATCACATTACTATAATTATTGTTTACACGTTGTGTGTTCCTTTTTATTCAACAACGAACAGGGCAATGAAAATTCCCTGGACTGAGGAATACAGTAACGTTCTTGGGAAGCCGCTAATTTAAAGGAAAACAGATTGACAGAAAAGAAAAAACAAGACTATAAATGGAAAAAAAATGTTTCCTGCTCTTCTTTTGATTTTTTCTTTTAATTTCTTGACACAGAAAATACAACTAAAATACCATAACATTAAATAACGCATTTTTATTAAAAGCATATACTGAAAATAAGTGCTGTCGACCTACGGTCCTCAATCACTTTTGTTATCTGGCTTACAGCCCACACAATTCACTAAGAAGTAACATGTTCCAGCTCCTGTTAAAACATACTTAATTTTCTGCATAACATTACCCATAAATTGTTCATTATGTACCAATCTGAATCAATAGGAGAACAGCAATGGGGAGAAAAACAAAGGGAAAGTTAAATCGTCACTCACCGGGAAGGCGAGGGAGGCCAGTGCTGCGCTTCCTGTTAACCTCCAGGAGAGGTCCTGGCGGGCCTGCGCCTGCACACCTGTAATCCCAGCTACCTGGGAGGCTGAAGCAGCAGGATCACACGTTCAAGGCCAGGCTGGGAAACTTAACAAGACCACGTCTCCAAATTAAAAGGCTGGGTGTGTACCTCGGGGCTCCCTGGGGTCAATCTCCAGGACCACAGGGGCAGGAGGAGGAGGCGACTCTGCCATGAAAACCCCCAAAGCGGTCTTCCGTTGTTTTAAATTAAGGTAGCAGCCAGTATGTTCGTCTCATTCCTTTCTTGCTTGTGACAATGTATTAAACTTTAAAAAAATTTAAACACAACAGCCCTTTACAATTTTCTATTGTGGCCAGCAGAGTTTTTCTAAAACACCATGGCGAGCAGCAGGTCCGGGCCCTTCCTTCTGCCTGCAGCTTCCCCTCCTCTCCACCCAAACCTCCGCGGCCCCTCGAGCCCGGGCGCCCGGGCCCGTGCCGGGGGAGGCCGGGGGAGGCCGTGGGAGGCCCGGCCCCGCTCCCCACGTCGGGCTCCTCTGGCTGCCCCTCTAGGGTCCGCAGACAGGAAGCGTCTTCAGTCCGGTGCCCACAGTGGCTGGCGGGGACTGTGGCGGCCCCCATCCCTGCGGTCCGGTTCTTCGGGAGGACCAGGACCAGGGGTCGGTGTCCTCCAAGGACCCCGGGGAGCCCACGCGGAGGCTTCCGTGCAGGCCACGTGCAGGGAGCGTTTCGTTTTGTTTTTGCAAATAATATTTTCTCTCCATCAAAAACAACTTTGAGCGATTCCGAGGGATGTCACCGCCCAGGCCCGGGGACACCCACTTCCACCTCGGGACGGGCTCTGCGCCTCCACTCACACCCCCGGGCTTCTCTCTCCCGTCTCCGCAGCAGCGCTCTGCGGGACTACACTGAGGTCCTCCTTCCCCTCGGAGCCAGTGCACAGTTCTTCTTCAGTAAATGCTTCACCTAATTAAATTAATGAATTCAGTGCGGGGCTGCCCGGGTGCGGGGAGGAAGGAGAGGATCCGGCACTCGTATGTAAATTTTATTTATGCAGGGCTGAGCCGCCAGCGCCAGGCGTGGGCCCTGATTATGAAGACAGAGATGTCCTCATCCCCAAGGCCCAAGTGTGCTTCCGGGGTTAAAATAACAGGAGAAGCAACAGCAGTGAAATCCTGCGGTTCCGTTTAGATAGTGGAGAGAAAGGAAGCCGCACCCCTAATCCACACTGAATGCGAGCCACGCCTCCCGCAATCTGTTACTATCCGATTGAACACGTTAGTGACGCTGACCTGACAAACTGCAGGAAAACCAACCGGCAAACCGAAGTTACTAAGAGATAAAGGGGGCAGCGATGAAGCTTCAGGGACACAACTGTGAATGCGGTAGAGAAGGCGTGAAGCCGTCACAGGGACAGGAGACAAAAACCAAGTCCAATAATTTGGGGGAAAAAATGAGCAGCAGATTTTGAAAAACTTAACACAGGGACAAATTTCTCTGGAAGTATATGCTTAGATCATGAAGTCTGGAACCGTTTTGGGGAGGAGTAAGAGGTGAATGGTAATGAATGCCTTCTCAGTGAATGGAGAGTTTCAGAGAAATTCAAATATTTACCAAGACACTCCAGAATGCAGCCATCCTCTACCAGGGCTGACGCAGCACGCTCACCTCTCCCTCACCTCTTCCCAGCTCAGCCTTCAGGGAAAATCACGAAGACGTCGGGAGTCCCTGGAAGCCAAGGAACAGCTTCCGCTCCCAGCCTGCCGGCTGTGTCCCCCGGGGGGCCTCACGCTCTCCTGGGTGTGCTCACTGCCCGCCGCTCTTCCTGCGCTATCTCACGGGCGTCCTGCCCGTCCCTTCTGCTGGGGCTGTTCCTGGACTGGGGTTCTGCTTGCATTCAGATGCCTCACTCGGGACCCCAGCCAGTGTCACCCCCAGGGGGCGGGATGGAGAAGCAGCTGCAGAGCTGTGGAACTGTAGTTTCCTTGGGCGTCTCTGGGATTTTCTGCCTAAGTTCATTCAATTTGTTTCCCCAGACCTAAAATTTTTAACGACGTTCCTTTATCAGGTCTTACAAAGGTTTCTACATCATTCTGATAGAAACAGTGTAACTCTTTTGAAAACCTATTTCACTGGCTTAGGCATTACCTAAATAACTGAAAATTTACAGCAGATATCCCTGGACAGTGCCCAGGTAAAGCCTTCCAAACTCCAGACCTGTGAGTTACTTCGCTGGGGCCACCAGGACATGTGCCCAAAGCCAGTGACTTAAGTAACAGAAACGCACCATCTGACAGCTTGGGAGGCCACAGGACAAGGTGTTGTCAGGGGCCAGGGGGTTCCAGGACACTCCTTCAGCTTCTGGGGGCCCAGTGGCAACCGTGGGCCTTCTCTGGTGTCTCAAGGATCACAGTGCCTCCATCTACAGGAGCACAGGAAGTTCTCCCTCTGGGTGTGTTTGGCCCTATGATGTCCTTTCTTAAAGGGTCAGTCAGGTTAGATTACATCCCACTACCCTACTCCAGGATGATCTCAGGTTAACCACTTAGGTCTTCAACATCTCTACTTCCAAATCACATCGCATTGTGCGGCACTGGAAGGTCAAGACTTCACCACGTCCATTTTGGGCGGGCAGAATTCAACACACAACAGCTCAAACAGTAAGTTTTAGAGGAGATGACAATTACAGTTTCGTTATGGGAACTTCTATTATAAATAGCTGAATCATGAATTCTACCATGGGGGCAGGGGGTAGGACAGCAACAAGAACACGCTGTGAGGCACCTCGAGGACTATGACACCGTTATAAAACTTGAAATTGTATTTATTTTGCAGAAGTATATTTGAGAAAAAGGTCATTGCATGGAAAGGCCCAAAGAAAATTAATCTTGAATTCATTATCCTTTAATGCGAATTTCTCAATTAAACTTGTATAAACAAATTAGGTGTTTGCAAAATCTAAAAGAAGTCATTATCTAAATATCCTTAATTCCCATTCTTACACAGTTCTTATAGCTAAGAACTATAAAGAAGGATGATTAAATGGTACGTGTGATACAGTTCTTCATACCTTGAAAAAGTTAAGTGTCTCTCCAAACAGTGATCCAATCCACTTCTGTTTTTTTCCTGAGTTTATGCGTGTCCTAATTCCGCTAAGGCAGCGCACACTGGAGAAGGGGCTGAGATCAAGAGGGGCTCCGCTGTGTGCACGCAGCACTCTGTCCTACGAAGAGCGAGGCTTTCATCTTTTAATCCAATACCCACTTAACTGCACTACAGAAGGTTTATTTCTGCCCCCTCTTGTTTCATAAAGGGCTCAAAAGTCTGCAGAAATTTTTGACACTTGGCTATCACATTTCTCCAATCGCTCCTCATACACACGTGTATATATGTAATTACAAGAACATACACACATGCATATGCACATACACACATACATGCACACAGACACCTACTCCTCCAACCTCATTTTCATAGGGACACAAAGCCTGGGATAAAATGACGGTTCATTACAGTGGTACAGAGCTCTTATCTTCATCCGGCAAGAGTCATTTCCTTCCAAAGATTGAAATGCAAATGTGAAAATTAATGATAACTGCATTATCTGATAGCAGAGATAATACCAATTCACTGTCAGAGTAATACACAGTCATTCTCCGATCCCCCTCCTTGCTTCTCACAATATTCTTCTTACTGTCAGACTGTATCTATGCTTAACTATGTTTCATAGGTGTCTGTTAATTTACTTCAAATGGCATTTCCCAGATCTTCTATCTACCACATTTTCCCAATCAAAAAGAAACGAAATCAGCACTGTAATCTTCAAGCCCTTCTTTGGACTAGTAAAGAGAGGGAAAAAAACTGTATCATTAAGTGTGTGCTTCTCTGTCACAGAGGTCTGCTGGCTTCCGCTGCACTTTATGCAAAACACTCCCCATCTTCCCAGTTCAATTTCAACACAAAGCAGACAGAGCCCCATTAGCTGCCTGCACCCAAATACTCAGCAAGAGGCACCCTCTTCAGAGACCCCGGACCACCCCTGGTCTACATGCAACAAGTCTGCATGTCCGACTTTAGACACTTGGTCTTGAAAAAGTCGGTCATGTTTTAGATCAGGTAGAAAACCAAATGGTACATATAATTTTCTGGTGACTTTTACATAATAAAAGTATTTTTCACTGTACTATTCATTGTATTATTCACTGTACTAATGTTCAAGGAAGATATATACGGAAGATATATAGTAGCAATGGCCACTAAGGCACAATTGCCAAAGAGATAGTACAAGTAATATTAAGAAAGACTTATTGCACATTTGTGAAGCTCTGAGCTCCACACCTTGCAGTAAAATCTCACTAATCAGGTATTATTATTATCAGTTCCATTTTACAAATACCAAGCCTTACCGTATCAATAGCTCACACAAGCCACATAACTAATAAGCGCAGAATACACACAGTAGATGTTTCCCTCTGCTCCCCTCATTGGACCACCCTGCAATAATTACCTGTGATGGAGTCTCAGGTCACATCTAGCAGACAGCTGCAAGTTTTGGTGTTTCACTGTATATAATTTTTAATGGTTCCTAATTTTATTTCATTACTTCATCAAATCATCAATACAAGTTTTTATTTTCTACTTTATTTTAATGACCCAGCCTTAACATAGAAATATCAGAGTCTACTTAAATAACAGTTTATACTTATCTTGAAAAGCTTATGTCAAAGAAACTGATTGCTCAAAATTTCTGAATGTGCACACGGATGTACACTGTGTGTGGGTAGACTTACTTATTTACAAATTTAAATCACATACTGAATTTCTATTTCTAGTTACTGTAAGTCCAAGGTAAGATCAAATTCATTCAGTTCTATGCCAGACACACACAGCTTTTCACTTTTTCCAAGTGTAGGAAGAAGCCAACTTTCCTAAAGAACCCAGTGAGCTGGTGTGTGGAGAGGTGATCTCGCTGGCGTGTTCTAAAGAGCTTATTTTTACTGAGGTGAGACTGGATGGGTTCATTCACCTGAACGCTCTCCTTCTCATCTCCTAACTCCACGTATGTAAGGCTTTCCATACTGTGGCCTGCAAAACAGCTCTACAGAATTTCTTGCAAACACTATTTTCAGACTAGAATCAACATTCCAGCCACACTCAGTGTGAGGAAACAGACTGAACAACGTTTAACAAGATTTAGTCCCAGGGTCAGGGAAGGTCATCCACATGCAAAAGTCTCATGTTCGCTCAAGCCCAACGCTGGACACTGTGACCACCATCTCTTCCAAATTCCATCTTCATAACAGTATTTCCAAGAAATAATTATTCCCATTTTAAAGGTAAAAGAACTGAGGCTTGGCTGTTCAACATAATGGAAGTCACAAGGCTGTATCAGTGAGCAAACATGGGTCTGACTCTGAGGCAGGAGACTGGGTATGGCGAACCGCAGTGCAAGTGGGTGTGACTTCAGAGATGACCTGATGAATCCCAGAGATGCGGCACAGGCAGAGAAAAGCAGTCAGGCGCCCAGCACTGGGGACCAATCAGAGAGTGCAACCAATAAACAGGTTGCTGATAGGTCAGCCTAAATCTGATGTCAGCCTGCAGGGTGGCAGATACCAAAGATGGCGGCCATCAAACTGGTGGGCACTCCACTCTCCGCAAACTGGACTTGTTTTCCTGCTTGTAATCAAACCTTACTCCACACAGCATATTTCCTTTCCTACTTATAATATTGTTAATGAACATAAAACTTCACTACCTTTCTCACTTGTCTGGACCAATTCTTTTTTCAGGAAAACAAGGATCTAAAAACAAGGATCCAAAAAGCATCTCCGGAAAAAGTCCCAAGAACTTTCCACAGTTACAACTCCACCAAAAAAAGTTATTCAATAATTAAATGCATAAGAATTTTCATAAACTGAAGCATTTATGAAGCTGAAAAAATCTGAAACTCATGAAGGTGGTAACCAAGAATGAGTTACTTAAAAAGGAAGACAATGATACAAGAAAAGCTTGGACAAATCCAGATGCAAAGGCAGAACTGACAGCAGGTACTCCAGGAATTAGATTCTAAGCAAGGGTGTGTCCGGGAGATTTTTATAAAAGGAAATATTGACAATGAAATTTAGAATTAGATGTGAGAAAACTGAAATACAGAGAGAGTGACTTTTCTATTGGCCTGAACCTTACTGGCTTACTGCGTGTCTGTCTTTCCTTTCAAATGGTACAAGAGTCAGAAGAATATTTAAATAACAATTGAAGATGGCTAGGCATTATGGAATTTTACCAGATAAATATTTACAAACAGAAGCTAATTTTCCCAAAGACTGCTTAGGCTCTCCCTAATCATTAAGAGTTAACAATAGCACACTCAATTAGGGTCGCCAAATGTATTTTTTATTGAACAACAAAGAAGGCAAAAGGCTTTTTACACTAAGGAACTTGCATTTAATAAACATAGAACAGCTTGGGCAGGAGTTGATTCATTACTGAATGGAGCCATCAAGGACAGTTGTGGATTCATCTTCAATCAAACTCTTTAAAAATAACATAAACCCTGATCCATCTCCAATGATGTCAGCTCTCTGCTTGGAATTCTTTAGATAATTTCCTCATCTTTGGACGTGGCCCTACTTTTAGAGAAACTTCAGTCTTACGGTGACTCAGCACTGGACAACAGGGCTTTGAAATCAGGAGACCTTGAAATCACACCTGGCTCTGACCTCATGCCTCAACCAATAATTCATGATTAAACCGAAAAGTAAAGTTCAGTGCTACCAAATTTCACCCTATATAGTATCAGACACACTACTGGACATTCAAAACTCGGAGAAGGATTTTTTCCTTTTAAATCCATATATGAAGTTTTGTGATAAATGCAACACAACAGTGAATTTAGTATTCTTTATCATCTATCCTCGCTAAAATAAAGCTACACATGTAAAGAATAACCAACTTCTTCCCTCAAGACACACTACCTCCAAAGTCATCATAATCATTACTATATTTTACATGTATGATTTGATTCATTTTCTAAAAGTTGGTAATACTACATTCTATATTTTTCAAGTAAGATATAGGCACTGAGAAATGCTGCAATTTGTTGCAATCTCCCAGCAAGGAAGGGACTGGCAAAACCAGAACATAAACCCAGACCCTGGGACAGAGTCCTCGCTCCACTGTGCCGGGCACCGTCACTAACAGCCAGGAAGTATTTATCTTTCTCACACACTTGAAAAGTGCCAATACTGTCCTCTGAATAACAAAAATTCAGGTAACAGTCTCAAAGCAAATGCTAGTCATGGAGCAGCAAGATATCTTCCATACCTTTCCAGAATCTCCTGAGTGAAGGAAATGAATGAATACTCTACCTTGAAAAGTAATAAATTTTCAAGAAATATTCTTTTGTTATGAATTAAACTCATTAATTCAGGAAGGGTAAATAATAAAACCATTTTCTTTTTTTTTCTTTTCTTTTTTTTTTTTCTGAATACCTAAGGAGAAAAATGTTTAACAATTTTGTAACACACAGAGGGAGAATTTTCTGCCAAGCATACCTGGCTAGAGTCAGATGTTTTCCCTTCAAAGTTTTGACAAACTCCTATGTCACCAGAGTGGGTACAGACACTTACACCAAATCCAAGAAAAAAAATTACATTAAACCAGACACAAGCGGAATTTAACTGAAAACTAAACCCTCATCTTGATACCCGCACTATGTGATTTTTTTGTCTATTCACCCTCCCTTTTTTCCGCCCTTCATTTTAGCCAACAATTCAACTTTATTTCTGGAGAAGCTTCCTGAAAGGCGGGCACTGGGTTTGATGATTCCTCACCTCCTGAGCTTCCTTCTTCCTCCCAGCCTTGGGAAGCAGGGGCCCGGGAAAGAGGAAAACCTGAGCCACGAATCCACCCAGCACCGAGAGAAGACAGGACACAGCTTGTTTGCAAGCAGACGTATCTCAGAGGCCATCTAAACTAACTTGCAAATGTGCAAATTCGTCTGAACATACACACAATGAATTCTATGTACATAAAACACATAATGCTCACACTTTTAAATTATATGCTACCACCATATCTAAACTAAGATTTTCCCCAAAGTCTTTGCTTCTAATTTTATTTGTAACCAAGGGAACTTTCCCCACACTGATAAGTCAGAAGCATCATTCAATAAGGTAAAAACTCCAGAAGTCTGCATCTTTCTCTAAGCTCTTAAAATGTGGTATTATAGTATTTTAACCATAATACAATTTAACCCAAAACCTTGAATAGCATTATGCTACCGTGTGCAGAAAGCAAACATTTGTGTGCATCATGAATAACATTAGAAATGACATCATAATAATCAGATATACTGTATCTTCATTTTTGTTTGCATTATATTTTCCAGCTGCTGGTTTCAGAAAATTACCACCGGATCCCTCTCCCCTTCATGCACAGCAGAGAGCAATTTGCAAAGTCATGCAAGGGTGAAAATGTGATTTAAATATAGGGATCTTTCTTAATGAAAAATGTTACTGCTTTGGAAATTACGGCTAAAACTATTTCAAAACTCACTTATACTTTTAAGCATTATGACATAATGCGTTCCATTTATAAATATACTATCAATAGTCAGTTACTTAGTAGTAAATATGTTATTTCCCACAGAGTTCTTATAAGAATTCTAAGTGATATAAAACTGTATTAGCAATTTGGCTAATTAGTGTTTTTGATCAGTTTTTGTTGTTGTTGTTGTTATTTGTCTTTTCAGTAACGATTTAATACTCGGTCCTTTAAATGCATGTTTAATTTTATGTATGAAAATAGAGATGTTGCCAAAACCTTGAATCAAAAGAAGGCACCTTTAGATAACTCTTAAACCTCTAAATATATATCGAGGGCCAATGCATGAATTACAACATGACTAACTGAAAAAGATAGTTCTGTAAGTACTATTGTTTCTGACTTTGCAAGCTTTCAAATTGTGCCCAATTTGAATTTAGATAAAGCTTGAAGAACCTCTGTTCAATGCAAAACAGGAAGTAGAATTGACTAACTTTATATGAATATCAAAGAAAAAAAAGGTGGAAATTTAAACAGAGATGAAACTTTTTTTAAGTTTAACAAATGGTTAATTAAATTCTCTAAATAGTGATGCTTATTTAAACACCCAGGTAAATAGGGAACAAAAAGTATATACTTTTTTTAAATCAGAGTTGAGAGATTGCAAGTTTCCTAAACCAACTAAATTTTAAGGGGGAAAAATCTAAAGCAAAAGATGGCTAAGTGTCACCTCTTTGTCCTACCTGGGCCATCCCAGTCCTCCGTCTCCACTCCAGGGGGCCCTGGTTTCTCCAGCTGTGTGTCCCCGTCTGACTCTGCTGCCTCCTGGATTCCTTCATCATCACCTGAAAAACACCAACACCATGGAGAGAAACACAAGTGATCATTCAGCAGCATCTGGGAGCCTCAAACCCAGGTAGGGGGCTGTCCTCATTATTACACGTCTAACTAAACATTGGTCACGTGCATTATCATTCTGATTAATGTCCATCACTAATTATTTTAATATGTATTGTGGCATAAGTTTAAATAAAATCATCAGTTGCTAATTAATAAATACATAAAATTAACTACTATAAACAGTAAAGAGCATCTCCATCGAAGCTTTTTTTGGAGTTATTATTACCAGCAATCCATAATTTTTATAGCTTTCTCATACAGAAAAACTTCATTCACTTATTTCCAAACTATAATTTTGTTTTCAGTACTAGGAATCAAACCCATGGGACCTTGCACAGAGCTATATTCCCAACCCATTTTAAACTTTTTCTGGGACACAGTCTGGCTAACCTGCCCAGGCCGCAATCCTCCTGCCTCTGCCCTCTAGAGTATCGGGATAAGAGGTGTGCGCCAAATGACCAGTTTTACACAGCGAAGACACAGTAGAGCATCATGAAGTAACTTTGGGTAAGACATGTTTCCGTCCGTGGTTGCATTCAGGTTACTTTGAAGATTTTTGTTGTTCCCCATTCCGTGCTCGCTAAAACTTGGTGTTACTTCTTCCAAGGACAGAGTGTCAGGATGCCACCGTAAGTGACTGTCACAGATGGACAGTCAGTGACCCGGCACCCACAGGCAGGAAGCCAGGATGCTATGCTGGGTGCTGGGGCTCGGGTAAGTGCAGGCAGTGCTTTCAATGAGAAAGAAAAACTGCTTTGAGCAAGACTGGAGCTATGGTAAAGGAGAAAAAGCATTCGCAGTGTAAGCGTATTTTAAAGGTAAAAGTCTAATTTATGAATGCCTTCATTTGAAGTGATAAGGTAACAAAGTAGATGCTATTCTAAAAGAAAGTAATCTTTACTTCAACATAGGGCAAACATCAAATAACCCCAGCTGTCATCAGTGACAGACGGCAGACAACAGAAGCGAGTGAAGCCAGAAGCGAAAGGTGCCGGAGACCACGGCGACCACACCTCGAATCTCACCGCCTCGCACTGACGTTCCCCAAGCACACGGCCGCCCACCTAGCTTTCTGTGAACACGCAACGACCTTTTCCCACACAGAGGTCCAAATCCAGAATGGTATTTACATCCTTAGGTAATTTTACAAGAGAAAAATGCTGAACTTTTGATACTTCAGAGTAACCTTGGAAACAACATCTCCAGGCAATCATTACTTCCCTCCAGGACACTCATCTGATGCTGATCTCAGTTTTGAGCCTCTGACGACATATATTTCACATTCGTTACTAAGTGGGGCACTGTCAAGTGAATTATTTTGAAAACTGGACTAAAGGTAAGGAGAGAGCACGGACGCCCAAGGACACCACTAAGGAATTCCATTTCCTTCACGGGCAGTGCTGGTCTGGGGTCAGAAGGAATAAAACCCGCAATCAGATCGCACCGCAGCGCCCCACGCCTGGAGTCTGAAGCTCCTGGGAAGCCGAGTCATCGCTCCCTTTCAGAATGACCAGAGTGAATGGAAATGAAATTCAAGAGAAAAGGTAGCGCATGAGCATCCGCCATGTTTAAGGAACCCCAGTAGGTGCTGCAGGACACGGGCAGAAAAATGCAGGCCGCGTCTGGAGCTGCAGAACCCTCACAAGATAAGGCCGAAGTGCCAAGGGAGGCACAGAGAAACACTGCCATCCTGCGTCCTCCCCTTCCAGGGCAGAGAAGAACACAACCACCCGATGGACTGCCACAGGTCAGGGGAGGCGCTCTGCTCTCGCTGGTCCAGTACGGGCAGACCGGGTCTTGAGCCTGCACAGAGCGTGGGCTGTGTCCCGTGCTCCCCCAAAACGCAGGTACCCTGAGCTGACTCTGCCTGCCGAGTCCCTGCCTAGTGACAGCCTGCCCAAGTCCCCAATGGGAGACGTGGGACTGAGGCTCACCCCATCGACGCTGATGGCTCAGGTCTCTGACCGCAGGGTTAAGGATTCGAGCAGCACCCCATGTTTATGCAAGAACTGAACCAACGCCCCACAGTGAGTCGGCAGGCATAGCGCGAGGCTCCTTTTGCTAGATGGCAGGCTCTGAACATCTCTCAGATCTTTTCCATTTGCCCCTTCCTGCTGGGCCTGAGGACCTTCTCCTGCTCTCCCCCGTTTGGTGCCCATGGAGCCTGACCTGTGTGACTCCAGCTCCTTTGTCCTCCGTTTCTGGCTGAGTTCAGCCAATGGCAGCGGAGCAGAGGAGCAAAGTACAGAAGAAGCAGAGTCAGGTGCTTGCACCTCGGCCCGGAATCACCGAGGGTCCCAGCTGCTGACCTTGGCCGAACTGCTGCTGCAAGGCCCCTCCTGCTTCTCAAACTCCTGAGCTGGCATCTGCTTCCTGCTTCTGAAAGCCGAGTCCTCAGCAGCTTCCCGCTGCTGCGAGCCCCGAGGCTTCCCACCCCTCACGGGTTCCCCGAGCCCGGCCCACACCTCTGCAAGTTTCCCTCACTAAACTTGGGGAAAGGGCCACTGCCGAGACACAGCTGTGCCCCAACCTGACACCGGTCACCACTTCTGTCACATCCTGTGCAACCCCTGCTTCAGATGGACTCTCTTTTCACAATTTATTTTTAAAATTTAAGTTAAAAATCTTGATTTAAAAAGCATCAAGTTTAAAAAACAAAAACTGACCACTGCTATGCATAGAAAATTGGTATCACATGCCAAAAATAGGAGATAGTCAGAATGATAGATTTCATAAAAATACAGACAACGCCATCAAATTCTAGGTTTTATACCTATTGACACTCTGGGCCTTTGTTCTCATTGCCCTGCACGAGAAAGGAAAACAAACAAGCAATACTGGAGAATTTTAGTCATGGTGCTATGAAGCTGAGGCTTTTCCACTGATATGCAAAGGACATCACAAGTTGAAAACTCTCCTGATCGATTCAACACCACTCACTAACACACCAGTGCGCCACCTCAGTCCTCTCGGGCATCACCAGAGACGCAAACACAGGCCGGGAGACACTCGCCTTCCCAAGACTTCCTGCTTCCTTGAGGCCAGAGCACGTGCGCACTCTACCACTAAGAAGGCGACCTTCTGGCTGCAGTCCACAGCCTAAAAGGTGCTCGTTCTGGGGATGCTGCAGAGGGCACCCAGGGCATTGGCCCCTCAGCGACATGCAGAGGGAGCAACCTGTAACTTCTAAAGAGAATCCAGTCCATTCTAGCCATTCCTTGTCTCTGAGGAACCCTGAAACAGGGATAGGAGCTTCAGTGGAGACTTGGCGAGCATCTGTACCAAGTCAGAACAATTTACTGCCCAGGAATCTAATGTGCAGATAGGGATGATGTTGTCAGAGTCTACCAGCTACACTGGTGCTCTGGATTGGATAATCCCCACCCGAAGGCCTGTAGTGCTGCTACTGGGAGGTGGTACGGTGTTTAGGAGGCAGGGCCAACTGAACAGGGTTGGGAGAGTCCTCTGGTCATTGGAGGTGAGCACTTGAAGGCGGTGTTAGGACGCTGGCCCTTGCTCTACTCTCTTGCACTCTGGCCCTAAGGTAACAGCTTTCTCTGCTACACATTCCAACCATGATGTGCTGCTTCATCACAGCTACAGGTCAACCACCCATGGACTGAACCCTCCAAAACTGTGAGCCACAATACACTCCTCTTTTTTGAGTTGATTATCTCAGGGTTTTGTCACAGTAATGGAAAGTGGATAGGCACAACTGAATTGGGTTATCAAAGACATCAAGCACCTCTCCCAAATCTTCCCAGGCTTCCTCTTGTCACAGTAGCGGCATATTTAAGCAGTTGTATATATTCTCCTTTCCGCAACAAGAGGTCAGCACCCTTAGGAGCAAGCACAGAGGACGCCATGAAAGTCACCACCAAAGGCACCCTGTACTAAGCCAGAAGTTAAATTGAGTTTCCTAACTGTCTATGTGGCACTGTTTGCAAAGCATCCTTTTGCTTTCTCTATCATCTCCAGCTGAAAGAACCATGAACATCCAAACAATAATCACGCTAGAGCAGCCCATTCATGAGCAATCATGAGACCATGCTGCTAAAAATCATCCATCCAAGGGCCTGGAGAGCGGACAGTAAAACTCCAAGCAGAACCGCTTTGAGAGGTTAGGTTTTATGTTAAAATATTAGCCACATTCTCCTTCCATTCACACAAAGGAGTAAATCTTCCTGAACTTTACTATACCATTTTAATAGTTGGAAATATGGTGCTCAGGCAAAATTCAATAAATCATTAACATTTATGATGCCTATTTTTGAAGATATAGTAAGAAATAAGAAAAAAATTTAATGTGTTTTCTGTTAAGGACCTATAGTCTAGTTGAGGAGATAGCCAATATTCATAAGAGCAGTAATCACCAACTATAATAAAACACAATTAAGGCAGCCCATGAATAATTCTGAGTGAAGAGACATAGTGGAAAAAAAAAAAGGAGACAGCAGCGTGAGAAGTGACTGACCATGAAGAACCTATGCAACTCACTTTAGGTGGGGACCTTCATGATGAAGGGCACGGGAAGCCCGGAGGTGCTCCGGCTGGGGCTCTGTGATCCTGTCACACAAACACAACCATCAACACTTATCTATGGGGTTTTTAGGAACACAACTCTCAAAATGAGGGTCTGTGAATTTTCCCGACCTGTTCCATAATGACACTCTGACTCATCTCAGAATTCCTACCAATTTTTTGTGAGACTATGGTTTAACGTACTCTGGCATATTTATTAAACAAATCACATGTTTGGAAGGAAAAATAATAATATGAGAAAATTGTGATGAAAGGTGTGTCTAGAAAAATACACTGTAGAGTAATCACAAAAATGAAAAGTTAAAAGTTTTCAGTTGAATAAAAAAAAAAAAAACGATCATTATTCTGAACAGAGGCAATACATGAAAAGCTGCGATCCTGTACTAAAACAGTACTTTCTGGATGCTGTCGGGCTGAGAATAGGCAACTGGATGGCTCTTTCTCCCATACAATGCCCGGGCCAGGGTGGGGCAGAGTCAGGTCAAGAGGGACTTGGAGCCAGTGACTCGTGCATGGGTGGACGTTCACTAAGATGAGGTAAGACACACTCACACAGACACGGTGACCCAGTCCAACCTTAACCCAACCCAGCTCCAAGCCACAGAAGCCTCTGGGAGTGGAGAGCCAGGCGAACACCTCGCACGCTGGAAGACGATCCTGGATGAGAACCGACCCTGATGGTGCAGTGTCCGTTGGATTTATGATTGGGAGTGACTTTCAGATTAAAATCAGGATCCACCCACCCAAGGAATCCCACCTAAAAAAGATGACAGTAACAGAGATTTTATGGAGGACGCAATGGCACCGTCCAACTGGCAGTGAAACTGGACAGCTCAAGGCTGCAGGAGTGGCTTCAAAGGCTCAAGATGCTGAAGAGAAACTGCGAGAAAAGCTCTCACCGCACCAGGACAAGCCCGTCCTTTCCTCGCTCAGGGTCGCCCAAGTTTACCCATTATTATTCTCACCCAGTCCCTACTAAGAAAAGGAAATGGAAAATGCCTACGAATCTCCAGGAGATATTTGTTGCAGAGAAATTTATTAAATCACTCAAAATGAAAATATTACAATTGAATGTATTAAGGGCCGGATGGAACTAGTAATTTCAAATAATAAAACATTTCCCTCATATCATTTAACTGCCAAATCAGAACGGCAGACCTTACATTTCATGGGTACCCACATCTGGAGCAATACTAGGTATCCATAATCCGAATCTGCTGAAAGATTTGTTCTAATTTATTTCATTATGTAGCACATAGAACTAGAGCTAGTGAAAATAAATACCATTGAGTATTTAAAGAAGTACTGTAAAACAGCCAGTTGCACACAGCTCAAAAGAAATTCATTTTGCACCTACTTTAAGCTATTTATGAAACTAGAGAGGTATGCAACATATATCACATTAATAAAAGTAAATTCCAAGAGGGATAATAGTTTAAAGTTAAAGCCTTTGGTCTTAAAAGCAAATTACAAAACCATGTTTTCTTAAAGAAAGAATGCAAAAAAAGAGAAAGATAACTCACATATAAGAATGGTCCAAGAAATGACACATGTGGATATAGAGAATATAACAGAATGCATTTTAGATTCATCTTAGTATGTGCTATGAGCCAAGCGCTGGAATCATAAAGACGGAGAAGGAGCCCAGTGTTGTATCAGAAAGCTCAGGTTCCACATGAAACCCACATGGGACGACGCCATCTGAGCTCTGGTCACACAAGGCACGCCACACGCCGGTGTCCTGTACTCCAGGAAGATGACCCGAGGACAGGGAGGCGGCAGACACCCGGGCACTGCCACCCAGTGTCAAAGACGAGGCCTGACCAGCGCTCTCCGGAGCAACACAGTAAGTGTCACAGCCAACATCCGCACCACAGGGAGCCCAGAGCCCGAGGGCGCAGCCTGGGAGGCGACCCCGCGGGACACAGAGAACCTGCGCTTCCTGAGCTCCAAAGAGGAAGTTCCTGGGTTGCATCTGTGGAAGGATTATAGCTAAAGTTTCTCATCTTAATTGGCATTGAGGAAAACCAAGGACACATAGATGTGTAATCAATAACCACTGGTCAGTGCCCAGTTAGGAAATTAGATTTTGGTTTCATTCTTTTCACCATAAAGTACGGTAATACCATAACATTTGCTAATTAAGTGACTTGTGCATGTTATTACTGTTTAATAACTAAAATATGCCACATTGTTTAACTCTTGTACCCTTCATCCTGGAACTTTATCTGAGAAAACTAATCCTCATTTTTATGGTAATGTCTTTAGTTAATTCATTTTTAAATATTTTACTAAGAAAAAATGAAATGATTAAAATAATTTAATCAAATACGAAATCTCAGAAGTACTTCTAAGAAATATTCTTTTTTTCCTCACAGTGAGGACTTGCTTGTTTCCTCTCAAAGTATTTATTCTTGTGGAAGATTTGTAAACACAATTGTATTTGGATATAACCCAATTTCAGCTCCTTGTTTCCTTGAATGGAACTGACTTTATTGACGATTATTTTGTGTTCACATCTATCCATTTCTGATTCTCTTACATTGGAAATCAGCACTGTGAAGTAGCTTAGGGAAAATGGCATGAAACATTAATAGCCAAGATAATGATGACACATTTGTAAAGACACCCCTTCAAAAGCTTTATTGGCAGGTAGAGGAAAGGACGCCAGAAAAGAGTGGCTGAAAGGGGTAGAGCTGCATTTGCCGTCCAATTGTTTACTTTCTAAATTCCTTATTCACGTACTTTTAAATAGAAATTTTAGTGTATTCGCAGCAAAGCATAAATACGTTTAACGGGATAACTACTACCTCTATCCAGAGACCAATTCACAAAACGATGAAATAGAATAAATGTCAAGCAATAACAAAACCATAATATTTCTAAAATTATAGCTATCGCGTTAATGGCTTTCCACTGCAAGATTAAACTCTTTTGTTGTTTTTTTTAAAAAAAAAATCATAGGCCTTTTCTGGGCCCTTCCATTTTTCTTAGCCTGTTTTTGAGAATCAAGGCAAGCCCGACGGGAGGAGACGGCGGTGTTATTGAACCATATAATGCACACCGTCAGTGACCCGGGAGGCACACAAGAATACGGCCTTTGAAGCTGGCGAAGCGGCGTCCTTAAATACCACATCAGGTATTGCCGGGAAACTGGGGAAAGCGCTGGCTCTTCTTGCCAAACAAAAATAATGTCAAAAATGTAAACAAACACCTTTTCACTGAAAGTCAAACCCTCCCGCAGAAATTAAAGATGTGCCACATTCCCATTCCGTCACTCTCCACACAAAACCCC
>RJWM01000271.1:117500-247086 GCA_004363535.1 Dasyprocta punctata
AGGCTTTGTGGGGCCTGAAGCTCACAGGCTCCAGGAGCCTTCATTAACAGAAACTGAAGGTTATGACTACACAGTCAGGTGCAGGGCCTTGGAAGGACAAGTGAGTGGCCCTGAAATTTAAGCTCATCAACCTCATAGAAAACCTGCCTCTAAGAAGTCACTGTAGAAAAGGTCAGAACTACCGTTCTGTGTGCTGCACCCAAAATGCTCAGGTGTTCACGAACCATCATCAAACCAGCTTCAGAATTCAGAAATAACACCTAAACTGTATTGAACTGTTCAAGTTTTAGGTTTGTTCTACACAGTCAAACTGGCCATGCTTCCAAATTGATATACAGATTTAATACACTTCCAATCACAATATCAACAGCATTCTTCACAGATCTGGAGAAAACAATCCTAAAATTTATATGCAACCAGAAAAGACACAGAAAGCAAAACCAAACCTGGGTAACAAGAGCAAAGTGGAAGGTATCGCTATCCCAGACTTGAAATTGTATTACAAAGCTACATTGATAAAAACAGCATGGTACTGGTGCACATAAAAAAACGATTAGGATCCATAGAACAGAACAGTGGATGGAGAAACAACCTTGGCCACATTCAGGTATTTCACCTCTGACAAAGGGGCCAAAAACATGCACTGGAGGAGTCAAAGCCTCTAACAAATGGTGCTGACAAAACCAGCTATCCGTGTGCAGAAGATTGAGTCTATACCTGCATCTCTCACCAAGTAGTAAACTAAAATCAAAATGGATCAAAGATCTAAACACTACAATGAAACAATCTGCTGAAAGATAAAACAGGTAAAACTCTTGATGTTATAGGTATAGGCAAGAACTTGATGAACACAATCCAGGCTGCACTGGAAAGAGTACCAAGAATCGACACACAGGATCATGTCAAATTAAAATGTTTCTGCACACCAAAAGAAACAGCCAACAGAATGGAGACAACCTAGAGGATGGGAAAAAGTTCCAATTATTCCTCAGACAGAGGAACAATGTGAAGAAAACAGAACTCAAAAAAATTAGATTCCCCCCAAATAAGTAACCCAATCAAAATATGGGCAAGTAAAATGAATAGACACTTCTCATAATACTAATAGCCAATAAATACACGAAGAAATATTTGACATCACCAGCCATTACAGAGATGCAAATTAAAACTAGCATAACCACTAAGGAAATCAGTGTGGTGATTCCTCAAAAAAAAAAAAAAAAAAAAACAAAGCTAGAAATTCCATTTGGACCACCTATTCCCTCCTAGATAGATTCCTAAAAGAGTTAAAGTCATCACATTACAGGTATACAGGTACACTCATGTTTATAACAGCACAATTCACAATAGCTAAATATTGGAGGTAGCATGGATGTCCATCAACAGACAAATGGATAAAGAAAATGTAGTATTTACACACCATGGAATACTACTCTGCCACAAAGAAGGATAAACTTGAGTCATTTGTAAGAAAATGGCCGCACCTTGACACCATAAAGTCAAATGAAATAAATCAGACACATGAGCTGAAATATATGGTTTGTCTTATATGAAAACCTCAAAGTATTAATAAACAGCAAAATAAAAAATAATAGGAAGTAGAGAGACAGATTTTTCTCAATGGGACAGGGATCAGGAGATGGGCATGGTGGAAGGAGAGAAGAAAAAGGGGAGAAAAAATAAGATGTGCTGTGTACACGCACCAGCTCCCCACAAAGACTGGGATCATGAACTGTGAACATGCATTCATAATAAAAATTTTAAAACAGGAAAGATGTGCCCAACAGTATTCTGAACTATCATTTGATATAACACTAATTAAACATCAGAGAAATAAACTAAATTAGAGAAAGAACACATCTAATATTTACATGGCAAGAAGCGTGAGCATACTTTACCCACTTACTTTTTACCACGTGTTCCTTTCATAAATGATCATGTGTCTCTTCGGGGAAGATTAGTGCCGCTTAAACGTCCTGACCCGACGACCAGTGTCGTGGAGGACGGACCTCCTTCCGCTGTGAACTGTGTTTCCTGAGGACTGAAGCTAGTTTTCTCAGTATCGCTCTATAGTTTGTAGAACTGCTGTTTTCCTAAGATTTCCTGTGTTAGAAATCCTGGAGCAGACAGGGCAAGCAGGGCCCAGGCGCGCAGGGTGTGAGGATCAAGTAAACCACACACATGCTGGGTGTGCAAGCTCCACATCATCCCACCTTTACACACTCGCCTCACTCATGGATGTGTTCCCACTTCCATCCTTCATCATCCTATCCTAAAGAAATGAGACCATCATGCGTGCGCACGCGTGTGTGTGATGAACCCAGGGCCTCCATGCTGAGCTAAATCCTAGCTCTCTTTTATTTTCGACACCTTGCTCATTGGCCCAGGCTTCGCTTCAATTTGTGAGCCTCCTGCCTCAGCCTCCGGAGGAGCCAGACTTACAGGTGTGCACCACCAAGCCCAGCCACAACATGTATGATATAGCCTTTCCTTGCCTCTCAACATACATGGACCTGCAGGACCACTGATGTGTGTCCATGCTTACACAGGCAGGAAAAGTAACATAGGTTCTTGGTGTCGGCAATTAGCTTGGCCCCTAATCCTCATGGAAACACACAGTTAATCCAAGACTCCAAATAGAGTGATTGGTGCTAAGTCTATGGCAAGCACAGAAATTACACCAATTGTCACTTGTAAATAAAGGGCAGTGTTTTGCATATCTGCGCCCCAGATTTCCACCTTGATAAAGGCAGGCCTCTCAGAATCCCCCCAGCCCTCCCTTGGCTGTCAGGACAATCTCGTCCCAGCGCCTGTGCAGTTCCTTCCCTCTGTGCTGCGCCGCAGCCTTGGGGAGATACGGTCTTGTCAGGCCTCAGAGCCGCTCCCGGTCTAATCTCCCTGCTTCTCCAGATCTTTGATACGAAACCTGTTAGAATGCATTGCTGACTTTCCCGGTGCCTGTGTTTATCTCGCTTCTCCCCTCGCCATCTGTTGTACTGCATTTCCTTCAGAAAGTGAAAAGTTTTCACAGCACCCTGAGCTTTCCCTCCAAACAATGCCCTCTTCTCCTCCTCCTCCTCCTTCCTTCCTTTCTCGGCTTTTATTTAGTCTTATTCTGTGTGAAAGTCAAAGTGCTCAAAAGAGTTCACTTTGCAAACATTTCTACCAGGCTGAAATGCCTATCCAAACAGCTGTGATGGATTCGTAAACATCCTTGCCATTTGTGACCAGCTCCTGCCAGAGCACACACATGCCGGCTGGCATGTGGTCGTGCTCCCGAGCCACTGTACCTGCCAACGGCACCCCGAGCACAGCCTTGAGGACCTTGTTTACGACCTGCTGCCACAACAGTCCTAATTACTGGCTTAGAGTATGAAGAGCCTTCCTGCAGCCTTAGCACTAGAGCAAAATGCCAACTCTATCTCTGCAAACTCGGTTTTACTGAGCAAGACTCTGGACAGAGGTGTCAACAGACAGAAACACTCTAAGCACACTGTCGGCTTGTGTCCTTTGCCTTTCTGGTTATTTTTCGTACTTCTTGTTCACTTACTGTAGTCTTTGTACTTATTCCTTGGTTTTCTACATGTCTTTGTTCTTGGCAGACAGAGCACATTTGAGAAGCATTTACTAGGGAATGCCAGATTAAAAAATACCTTGAAAATGTGAGTTTTACACTTGCCATGTCCAGCCTTCCTCAGATGGGTTGTCTCCTTGAACAAGAATTGTACAGTAATGGGCACCAAAAAACCAAAGGATTTTTCTGTCTTTACGATGTACCAAGGACTCAATTTTTCATCTGGTTTCCATCTTGAGTAGTTTCCTGACTTTGGCGAAAGTACAGAAACTCTGGAAGTCACAGGTGAGAACAACAACCGCCCTGCAGGACAGTAAGCTGATTAGTGATGATCTGTCCACAGCGCGATGCCCGATTCCGGGAGCAGGCAGCAAATGAAGGCTGTGATTATCATTATTATAATTATTATAAACGGCACACAGTCTCCGCGCCGATCTTTGGAATCTCAGTGAACTACGAAAAAGAAGCTGAGACAGCAATTTGCATTCGTTATCAGTATTATTGGTGCAACACATTCAGTTATTTTTACTTGACCTTTACAGAACAACAAAAAAGTGACTGAGTTTATTACTATAATTAAATTCATCATACCACTGCTTTCTGCATCTCCCACTACACGTTCTATGTTTAGGCCTCCCGGAGATAAAGATTATCCCATCAGGTAATGGGTGGGCAGATGCTTAATGCTGCCTGTTGACTCCCAAATGATTGCAAAAACACTGCGAGAACTTACACACTAACGGAAAAATGTAAATTTTATGAGAAGATTAAGAGCTTTGAAAATTGTATTTGATTTAAATTTACAAAATGCCAGTGTACAACCAAGAAAATGTTTTTATATCATTTGTGACGTTTAAAGGTAAAAATAAAGGAGAAACAGCTACTTCCAAGAGATGTTTTTCTCAAAGTGTTATCATTTTAGCTCAGCTCCTACTGTGATCGACAGTCAGGTTCAGGGTTGTCAACCATGTTCATTCCATACGATTAAAATAAATTAGGGGCCCAGGCATCCCTAATGCCATTCGTACTTTTAATTTTCTTTGAAGTAGAAGTTTAAATTAAGAGTTAGTAGATTAAATAGCTAGCAAACATGAATGTAGATACCTATTCAAATAACAACAGGAACAAAATATAATTGAAGTAACATACCTTTAATTTAAAATACCTATTTATACAATTACTACTTGGTCAAAACTTTTTTCTAGAAACAGGCTCTTCATTCAGGGCCAAACATTACCGATAAAATGAAGAAATTAAAAGGGGCTTACAAATAAGTTGTTCTCTCTTAAATTAC
This sequence comes from Dasyprocta punctata, assembly GCA_004363535.1. Classification (NCBI taxonomy): domain Eukaryota; kingdom Metazoa; phylum Chordata; class Mammalia; order Rodentia; family Dasyproctidae; genus Dasyprocta; species Dasyprocta punctata. The sequence continues at coordinate 122,369 of RJWM01000271.1, forward strand.
TTGGCTAACTTTAATATTTGTTTAACTAATTCAATATCTAGATTGAAAGTAAAAAAGTAATAAATAATGCAAGTGTTTCCTAATATCCAGATGCCTACATAAAGTACCAGGAGGTCAAATCAATTCTTATTTTTCTTCTGACATTTAACATCATAAGAAAAACAAACCTAAATAAACCTTCGAGTTCAAAAATATTCTTGGTAATTGCAAAACGTTAAAACATAAAACCAAAAAGCCGATGTCTCTAAATAGTTTTTTATATTAATTTTAAGTTTTATTATTTATGACGCTGTGGAGGGGAAATAAAGATACAACTAAAACTAGGCAGATTCTCCCAACACCTTATAGATCTTGACAGATGCAGACTAAAATACATTTATTATGTTATGAAATAATCTGAGAAACTGTCCAAGAATTGGGCCATTCATATACTCCAGACTCTTGTTTGAAAACGACCTCCAGCTGACTGTGGAGGTGAGCTGTGCCTGCGGTCAGCTCTCAGCAGAACGATGACCCGGGGCTCTCACAGGTGAACGTACAGTGTGTGTCATCACACGGTCACGGACGACAGTGTCGGGAGTCATTTCAGACTCTACATAAAACCAGTCCCTCTGGCTCTGTCGGGATTTTCGGTGACACGCCTGGGGTCGGAGGGGAGGCAGGCGAGGACCGAGCCCTTTCACCCAGAATGCTGGGTTACAGCCAAAATCTGAACACCCTCCGGCTCCCTAAAACCAAGCAAATGCTGGCTTTCCCGTAAGAATGGAGTGTGTTGAAATGCGCTCCTGTTTCCAGCAATTGCGGTTTCAAAGAAAACTCAGTCTAATTCCTAACAAAAACTCTGCTGTGGAGAGTCTAAGATCGCGCTAAAAAGAGCAACACAGGGTATCACACAGTAAAGGCCTTTCCTATTCCCAGGAAGAACACAAGGATCGCAACCCTTGTTTACATTCTTGCAAGAAGAACGACTTCTCATTTTTCATTGTTGGGTAACTCAGGTAAGAAACACTAATGATATTTGAATGTTTCCTTTAAAAAATGAAGTGGCTCTGGATCCAGGAAGGCAGAAGGTTTGCCAAGGAACAATGCTGTCGCATGTGGGTAGGGAGGGGAGGTGGCAGAGGAGGGAGCCGGGTCCCTGCCAAGCAAAGCTGGGGCCGTTCAATCAGCCCTATCAGTCCTCCATCAGTGTCTCCACTCCAGCCAAATCCAGAGGAAACAAGGAGTCAGAGATTCAGGTCAATAAGCTTAGAGGCGATCTGCACAGCAGCTCCTCCAGCAAGGTAAAAAACAAAGTCATATTGGCTTTTCTTGCTGCTCCTTCTCTTTGAACTCCCTGCTCCAAACACACCCTGGAAATGTCAATGTTATATGCAAGAATTTAAACAGCTGAGCTGCTTAATCCCGTTAAGAAAAAAGGAGCAAAGTTGCCTGTGAAGATCTCCTTCCCTCCTGAACTCAGAACGATGCGGGTCGGGCAGGGCTGCCTAAGGAGGACGCCGGTTCCGGTTCTTCAAGCCGAATGGCAGGAATCACGGCACTGAGGGCAGAACCGGGGAGGAATGGATCTCGGGTGCAAAGGGGTTCGCAAAAGATCAGTAGGGTTTCCGAACCGAAACCCTACTGATAATACAAGAAAGGAAGAAAGCAGGAGACAAAACAGCATGGACAAACGGAAACCTAGCCCACAACCAATCTCGAAAAGGCGGCACGGCACCTGTTTGGTTTTCCCTCAGTAGGAAGGACCTAGGTCCCAGTGTTTTGGTTCTGCCTGCGTGTTTGGTGAGGGGGTTGCAGGGGCTCAATACCAATGAGCCAGCTCAGGTTTGTACACACGGTCCTAGCACAGAGAGCGCTTTTCCAGGGTGACGCCTTCATTTGTAAACAAAGCTACAAGACCACAAAGTGACAGGCAGCGGATGTGACGAGGGATGCTCAGTGCGTCCGTCCCGCAGCCGGGACGGTCCAGCGCCATGCTGACCCCCGTTCTGACTGCCACGCCTCCCGCTCTTCACCTCTGTGATTCCAGGGCGTGGAGAGATACAGAGAACACACGCCCAACTCTGCCACCTGGAGGGGACACGTGACTCCTGTCTCCCTTAGAGGCCCACGGCTGCTCTGGAACCCACATTAACGAAGCACAGATGGACGGAGCCTCCGCCAGCGCTTGGCCGAGGGACCCTCTGACTGCCCGGCCCGCAGCTCCAGCAGCTGCCCCGGTGCACCTGTCTCCACTTCCTGCTTCAGCCTTGCCCTTCGCTCCGGATCCCGTGCAGACTGCACCCCGGCCACGCTCCTCGCCCAGGCCCCCTTTCTCCCCGCCACCGAGGCTCACGGAACGCAGCTCGAGGCCCCCTCCCCGACCTTGCACACACGCAGAGCACCTGGCCGCACAGATGGGGACGCACCTGGCATCTCCCCTGCTCTCCGCTGTCCTCTCCTGGCTTCCTGAGACACGAGCCCCAGGCCACTGCTCCTCACGGGGCCCACTGTCCCTCACGAAGAAGCCCATGTGAGCAGGCAGTCTCTCCACCAGCACGTCTGCGCCCCTTCACCAGGCTCGAGGACGGGAGTGTGGGCTGCGGCTCTCTCTGCCCTCCTGCGACGGGAGCTGATCCGGTCATCGCTGTCCCAGCACCAACGAGGCCAGTCATTTAAGACTCGCTAAACACACGGCAGAGTGCTGGACGCTCTGCCGGTCCAGGTTAGGCCCTGTTTACCTGGACTTCCGGAGTCACATTAACGACTTCTGGGGCTGGGGCTAAATCTAAGAATGCCTGAGCTAGGTTTTTTCTATTTTAAGGTCTCTTACATGGTCCTCTTTTAAAGGATATTTAACATGGCCTTGCCCTTCTGCGTGCCACCTAAGCCCGCTCTTTTGGGGTACGGTAAGACTGTCTAGCATGATAGCTTATTTTGTGAGCTTGCATCTGGCTTTGTCAACCCTGATCTCTCCAGACTGAAGACCTCTAGCTCTAGTCTGTCGCGAGAGTAAGCACAGTCCCCGGTGACCTCCCCAGTCATTCTGCAAATCCAGATGCCAGACCATGAGTATGGTTTCCTGTCTTCTAAAATCAAGTTTGATGGCATCAAGTTCCCTTTCAGCCTATTCAGGGACCATGACGTCAGTGAACAGCGTGTACAGCCCCTGGGTAACTCTCCTAGATAACTGTGACTATGACCCAAAGTAATCGGGGACAGGTTATTTCTTTGTTTTTTTGTTTTTTTGGTTTTTTTTTTTTTCAATAACACTACATTTTGCTAGCTCCCAGTGACATCCATCTGACCCTCTTCTTCCTATGCACGTATCCTGTGATATCCTCCTGGAATGCTGCCCAAGACATGTTTATCTTACTTCCATCAGTAGCAAACTTGAATATTTCAGGGAGGAAACCCCCTTACAAAACAATCATAGTATACCAGTTTTAGAACTGCTCTGCGCTAACTCCACTATGAAATTCACTGTTTTGAGTTTCTGTAAGAATTGCTAATACATGAAAGGGTTCCTCCTGCTCCAGTGACAGAACTAAAACTGCTTCGATTTCACTAGCTTGCTTAATTCTGTGCGTGTGTAGCGTACTTCCACATCTCATGCAGAAACCAGAAGAAAGGAAGACAGAATAAAGGAAGCAAATAACTCAGTGCCCCAGGAAATATGTAGCACTTAGGGACCCAGTCTTGATGTCTTCGTCATCTGTAAATTCAAGGAAATAATTCTTGCTTGTTTCCTTCCTCTTGGAGATACTGTGAAGGCAAGAGGCCAAGCAATCTAAACTTGTGAACAAAAGAAGACGATGTAAATGGAAAGAACTGCTTTCTATTTTCTTATTTAAAAAAAAATCTTGGTACCACAGCGAGCCTGTGGCAGCGTCTTTTTGTAAACACAGATCATTTCTTTTTGAAGATGAAAAATAGGGACATGAAATAAGCCGCTAATTAATGAATGTAAAATGTCACGGGGAACATCAATAGAATTGCCATGTTCAATTTTAGGCCTGCAACTATTACAAGAATATCTCCGGGACAGGGGCATAAAATTAAGAATTTTACACGTTAAAGCTAACATAAAATTCAGACAAGCATGTTTAGGTGTTTCTGTGGAATCCTGCATTATGACAGTGGGTGAGGTCGTACTTAACCGTATGCTTTATATAATGACCAGACACTTTACTAATATTAATGAGTGCTTTGAGACTTGTAGAAAAAAATTTCCATGAACTAGAACAGGGGCAATATCCATGTGGAGCCAATATTACAATAAATAAGTACAGAGTCATTCTCAAATATCCTATAAAGCAGAGAAGCTATGCTTCAAACAGCAGTAAGAACTTCTATCTAATGATAAGCTATGTGTCCGTGGATGTACAAACAGACTTTCATTTTCATTTAAAAAATTACAATAGCAGGTGATAGTTTCAGATGCAATTCAGTTACTGAAGTATGAATGAAGATATATAGTACCTCTACATGGATTCTTGTTATCCTCCCCCAGAAGTGTGGCTAAACATTCTGTACAAAGAATTTAGACATTTTAGCCACATTTTGTGGTATGCCATTTTGAGCTATCATTTTTAATAAGAAAAACATTTGATGTTCAAATTTTTCATCAAACAGATCCACTAAAGTGGATCAGATTTCAGTGATAGGACTGTAGACAAAGCAAGTCCAAATAATACAATTCATTTTCCTGTTTATATACTGACAAATTTTAAGTTGTCATCAATGATTAAAAGTGTTCAAAAAGCAGCTTTCAGTCATAAATCCTGGGTAAAAAGGCTTCTCTTCGGATGAACATTTCTTGTATGCTTTTCCACTCATGATATTGTCAGCGTTAACTATTTAAATATTTTTATTCTTTTAATTGCTAATTATCAACTCTCTACAACTGGTAATAAAACATAATTGTGTGTCACTGAGACAAGCGCGAATTTCCATAGAAATAGTAGGTTCTAATTTTCCAGAGAAAATTTTCTCTTCCCACTCTAGCTAATAAACTTAAGTGAAAAAATGGGGACCTCCTAGGCGTGAACTCAAGGGGAGAGAACATCTACCAGAGCTGTCTTCCTTCTGAGCACTTCCGACTGCCCTTCCCTGGGAAATCCCTGGTCTCACACGCTGCGAGAAGGAAAGAATCATTTCTTTTCCTATTGCACAGGCCACAGCCATCTGAAAATAATTAATATTAGCATTTACCCTGAAAATAGGACATGAAAATAAGAATTCTTATTCTTATCCACCGGGACTTTCTAAGTTTCAAAGTAAATACCACAGAATTATTTTATAATACATGTATTATGTATTCTAATGTGGTCTCTGTAACATAATAAATATAATTTTGTGTACATTTAACCTTTTTTAAAATTCCCAACTATTCATCAAATAATATCCACTGAATACTATTTGCAATAATTGTCCTTCACTGTCTTTCCTTAGTTCTTAAAGGCCTGCTGTTCGTTACTTTTCATGAGTTAGGATTCCAAGTAGATGGACTTTATTGTCTTAAACCCTTTAGTTATTATCATCATGAACACATTGCTGCAAATTTATTTTCTTCTGAGAAACTACTGACTTAAGTAGCTCTCACTGAACGTAAGCCTTAAGTAGTGATCTCTCAAACTTTAAAATGTATTTCATCATAACTCGCAAGACCGCCTCCTTAGATGAATGACACTGACGAAACTCTGTATCTGTACGGTGACTCTTATAACCACAACAGCCAAAAGCAAAATGGTGCTTTCTGTTACTTCCTCCTCTTCATTGCGATACCACAACACGGGGTAGGTGCTCCACCATGTGTGCCATACATTGTCTTTCCTGATAAAGAAGGGAACAAGAGACCTTCAAGCACAAATTTAAAAGCTCTCTACCTTCAGCCAGCTCCTATATGCACGGCCACAGCTACAGGTCATCACGCGATGGTTGTAGCACACAGAACGATGAAGCAAAATCTTCATCTGGCCTGAAGCCTGAGTCAGCATGAGCAAAGCAGGCCCACTCTGTCCACACTGACACGAGAGACAGGGACAGGACTCGCGGCCAGCTCGCCACGCACCCGGGAAACCCAAGGAGAGCAGCAGACGCAGCTGTTCCACACCCCCGAACCATGCATTGGTGTGGAGGAAACGGAAGATTCACCTCACAGGCAGAGACAAAGCAATGAAATAAAAATAAATCATAAAAAGGAATTGCAAGAAACCTTGGCCTGACTCTTAGCAAAAGCGAGCAGATGCATATGCATATGCACACCCAGCAAGGGCAGAATGCTGGCAAGGCCGCCTGGCTCCCAGTCAGGGCTGCAGACAGTCTAAGCTCTGGCTCAGGTGCTGCTCGGGGAGACTGTCGGAGAGGTGACAGAGGACCCGGCACACTGAACATGCTGGGTATTTCCTTATGCTACAGTCCCTAGAGAGGACCACCCTCAGTGTAGAGTCAAAGTCAGTATCTAAGGCGTTCAGTTTTCCAAAGGAGCAACCCAGAAGCTGGAGCTGGGTTCTCTCCACCCCTCTGGGTGCCAATGCTCAGTGCCCGATTTGGGGCCCTGCCCACAACTGACATGCAGTAAATACTTGCTGAAGCAATGAGCGATAAACTTGCAATGCTCCATCAGTAACTGACCAATCAGCATGAAAACATTTGCTGAAGTATAAAAATGCCTTCCGACTTACATGGGATCACTTCTTTTGCCCTTCAACATATCGAAATTATGCACATGATCTCAGACTGATGACCTGTGTCTCAGACTTGGAGAACTTTCTCTTTACCACCCAATGGTCTATTTTTTAAAACCCCCAAAGTGGATTCACAGATGACACCCAACCACCAAGGATTACCTTTGTTACAAAAGTACTCCACTTCTTCACAGCTCAGAGTTCCAGGCCCAAATCCCGAGGGAAAGCTTTCCTCCAGTGGAAAGTCTCCTTTGGAGAGGATGTCCGTCTCCTCCGAGGGGCATTCTTCCTCCTCGTCCTCAATGGCGTCCTCAAGAGGCCCTTGAAAGAGAATCAGGGACACTGTACCAGACATATCCGAGAAGTCAGTGACACAAAATCCTGGCACAGGGTCTTTGTGAGGCCAGCAGTGAGAGCAAGGAAAGCCGAACAGGACCGCAGGGGCTAGCGCAGGGCGACACCACTCCACGGCACAGGAAGTGCTGGCCCACACGAGAGGTCATGGGCACCCCCACCCCCACCCCAAACTTAAGTTTTTATTCTCTCCTAAAGAGCGAAAGTATGTACTTTATGTTCATTTGTTAGAATTAACTGCCTGCTAAAGAGTACAAGTCTCTTTTACACTGTTGGACAATTTTACCTGAGATTTTAATAAAGATTTAAAGTAATTGAATGCATTTTAATTGAACTGAGATTTTAATAAAGTCTATACTTTTAAAAATCCATCTTAAGAGTGGATTCCCAGAAAAGATTTCATTATATGTGTTTGAGGCTTGAAGAAAAATTACATATTTCTCTCCCTGATGAAAGCATAACCCTATTCATAATTAATTGAATTTTTTCTGAAATGAAAAGTAGTTTTCTAATGAAAAAATGTAATTTGTATTTATGTGATACTTTTTCAGTAATAAAAATACAACTCCCTGGGAGAGAATGAGAGCACAGTGCACTACAGTAATGGGCCTATTTCGCTGAAAGCGAAGGGAGGGCTGGAGTTGTTCGGGGCTCGGAAGCGGACCGTGCGGGGGCAGCGCGCTCTGGGTCTCCCACCGCCTCCGCGGCAGCGCCCGACTCGGCTCCGCAGGGGAAGTCTGCTTGCCTCCCGAGGGAGCAACGCGGCTCTGGACCCCAAGAACACAGTCATGGTCATTTGTACTGACTGTCACTCTGGTCACCAGACAGGCTAAATACATGAGGGCCCAGGAAGCCTCTACCTCCTGCTTCTTAGAAATGTGCCAGAAAATGTTCAGAGCCAAAGAGAAATCTTAGCAATAATCCAGTATAGCACATATCGTGCAGTTTCCGTGTACGTTCCTGCACGCACAGACCTCGTACACACAAGACGTATCTTGGGTTTTCCCCAGGGCCAGCTAGCGAAGGACTGAGCATACCTCTACAAGTGGAGCTAGTAACATGGCTTTCAGCTAAGGAACAAGCAACCAAAAGATTTCTCTCAGAGATTCTTTGTCCTTTTTAGGACAAGAGATTCCCAGATTCCACACACGCTGTCCCCGCTCCGCCTTCTTACACGGCCCTGGTGCTCAAGGCTCAGCCGAGCGCCACGGAGCCCGGTTTGCACGGATGACATTGGAGAGCCATGGCTCTCACACTCGTGTTTAACCTCTTCTTCACTATTTCAGGATGAACATTTATAACCTTCCACTTTCTAGAATAGTTACTCAAACATGCACGAAATAGACAAAGTAGCAATAATATACCATACTACAATCTTTAAAGTATTGGTAGCTTCAGAAGAGAGATTTCGTTATTAATGCAGGGTCTAATGAGGGCACGGAAAGAATATTTCCCTTTCCTTTTACTTTTCAAACAACTTCATTACGGTAACAAGTTTGGTCAGAAGACCCGTGGGGCTGTTTCCTTTGCGGTTCACGTGGGACTTTGAAACCACTTCCGTACGTGATCTCTAATATGACCCAATGAGGCAGGTATTGGGGCTATTACTATTTTTAGTTTCCACATCTGGAATGTGAAGTTTCACAGGTTAGTTAACAGAAAAAGGTTACAAGCTAATAAATGAAAAAACTGGATTTGCAAACTCAGTATTTTAATAGCATTTACTTATATAGCGCTGTCCTATGTAAACCTTTCTCTGGTCATTGTAAACCTATTCCTTCAGAAACAAACCATCATATATAGGTATTATCATAAACACAAAGCTCAGAAAATCATTAATTCATATTTATATGATTAGATATTTACAGGTGCTTAAAGATCTACTCTAAAAATTGACAAATCCCTTTCTCGGGTTACCAAAAGCAAACAAAAATATCAGGTCCCCACCTCTCCACCACAAATGAGGAAGATCATCTTACAGACTTCCTGGAAATAAAATAGTGAATTACTAATATTTATTATTCACATAATTTATACCCACAGTGAATCAATCTAAACAGTAAACTCTTCAAAACCAACTACATAGAAATGACAATATATACTCCTTCAAGAATATATTCTTTGAGAATATATACTCTGAGTTTGGTTAGCAAAAAGTAAAGTTCCAATTGTAAAATAAATATTTGAAATGACTCATATAAAATAGGAAAAATAGAAATGTTTGTGTATGTATATTAGACATTCATATAGCAATAAAATTAACAGTAATAAAATGTTTTCTTTTAAAAATGAAATTTTGAGCATATACAGTAACTTTTTTGAAGAGGTTTTATTTAGGATGATATTTAACTGAATAATTATTTAAAATAATGGGAAAAAAAGCTTTTGTTTTGTGAAATAAAATTCAAACAACAGCTGTATTAAGGTTAAATAGATAAGCTCAGGTGAAAATTTGAAAGAAAACAAAACTACAAAGCATTGATTTATGCCAAGTAAAACTCAGGCAAGTCAACATGATGGTGTGTGTGTTTGTGTATGCGTGTGTGTAGAAACCTTTATTTCATAGTTTACAGGCTCTTAATTGACAGCATAGTATTACATATTGCAAGCCTTATTTTACTTTACGTGTTGGCTATTACTTTGCAATTCCAGACATGCAACTAAAAAAAAAAAAACTGACTTTCAGAAACAAACTATAAAAACCAAAATAAAAGGTGAGTATCCCTGCACTCATTTGTTCAAAGCACATGCACTCTCATGGCCCACGAGAAACTGATGAATAGCCAGCTTTCATTTCGCCCAAAGCAAATGTTAGATTTGTATAGCTTGCTTTAAAATGTGAAATCAGTAACCATTTCCTTAATCATGCCATCAAATCAGTCTCTGGGAAGAGTGTTTTCTTAAAATGCATAGTATTTAAAGGTTTAGATCTAAGCTTTCTCTTCTATCTCTATTGCATGTTTCTTTAAGAAACAGATAGTCGGTGGCCATAAACTAACATTTTCAAATGGTAAGAGACACTTGAAGCACAGGGTAATTAATAGCACCACTGAAGGAGGGAATGAGGGAAGGGTCTGGGTATGGATTAGTGGGTACGGAAGTCCACTTCAGAAAAATCACCACACGTAATTTGACACAAATAATAATATCTACTCAGAAAAGGCTCACGACTGAGCTCCATGTGCCCTCATGGAGAAAATTACTTCCGATTGAGACCACTTGGCAGGCAGGTGTGAGGAAATCTGCATTGCAGTTCTTCAGCTGCTTCTGATTCGCAGATGTCCAAACACACGCGCTGGAGCTCATCGTCCTGGTGTTTGTAAATATCAACACTGACCTCACACCTGCATGCTAACAATTCACTGTGTAGTCTAAAACTGTGGACACAACCAGCGGTGCTAAAGGTCGGGGCCGTGGTGCTGTGAACCGCCTCTCGGCATGACTGAGGGGCTCTCCTCACCGTTCGTACTGGGAAATGGGTGGGTGCAGAATCTCGGCACCAGTTTTAGAGAAGAGAGACAACTGTGTACTTGGGACCCATCTGAAGTGGTCACAGCTACCTCTGCCCTCCAGAGACGAACCCGGAAAAAGGAAGGTTCTGCATTTTTCTGACACTTAGCAGTAGCGATGGAAGCATCACTGCCTCCAAGCTGCTGCTTAACCTGTACCAACAGTCAGTTGCAATGGGAACCGGTGTCCACCCAAAGGTGGACACAGCAGGGAGGTCTCCATCCGGGCATTATTTCGATAAACAGGAGCGGATAAAGGGCAACAGGATGTTCAGGATCAAGTAATTATAACCCATTCAACGACAGCAGAGTCATTGCATGCAGTGAAAATAAAGAACTGGATATGTAAATCTAAGAAGCAGTTACAGAAACAACTTCCTTCCCCCAAGAAATGGATTCATGTTGTGACAGTTTCAAGGGACTAAAGAAAACCCCCCAAAAGTCCACAGCAAGCAAAATGAGAACTAGACTTGCCAAAGACAGAGAGAAAAATAGAAAACACACGTAAAAGTTGAGAAAGATTAAAATTAACAACACAATGATGGCAAGAAACGGTAAGGACCGATGTAGCAAACATGAAAGCATGTGTTTTCCATTATGTGGTGGTGATGAATAACTCAACATTGGCGTCCTATTAGGACCACAACCCTCACCTAAATGCAGAATAGCTCTGCTTGGATAAATGCAGAGCTCTTCAGAATGAGAAGCATTCAAGAGATAAATTAAATCTACAGAAATTAATATACATTATCATATATGAAGAAAGGAAAGAAATGCCAAATTCTGTGGTTCCTGCACAGTATTCCCCAGAAAGGGTTCTGTCTCTGGAATGCTCACTGCACTGATTTTTTAGACACTGGTTTAGCTTGGCTTTGCCTGCATTTGATGAGACGAGGCTCTCTGTTAGAATGCTACTACACAGAGCACCCGGGGTCCGCTCCCCCATTAATATTCCCCACATTCCCAAGGCTGCACAAAACTAGCCACCGAGCAAAATGAGATTGTTTCAGAACTCTGGGCAGCCCTGATTGTGTCTGGCAGGTGGGGAGAAAGTCACATTAAAATATTATCATTCCAATAACTGCAATCATCCACCAGTGTGCATAGAAATCCTGCTAGGTGAGTTTCACCAGGAAAACACACAAAAATTTCCACACCTCTTTTTTTTTTTATTCCAGTGCTTCCAACATTTATGATTTTGAGTCCTTTCTATAGCAGGTAGCATTACTAACACTGAGAATTAAGAAATTTCATCCCAAACTTTACATCATTTTACTCATACACAGAACAAAGAATCCATACCAATGGGGAAAATTTTCAAAATCTTAATGCATGAATGAAAATGAAAATGTTGAAGCTCTGCCCGAGTTGCTAGTTCCTTACAAGTCTGCTCCTTACAAGTTCCTTGCACTAGACTCACTCAGACAAAGGACTAAGAAGACACATATAACAACAACCTTAAATAAAAAATGTGGGGACCTCTGAACCTCACAATTTAATATGCACCATGCTTGAATTAGCACATTATGACTGAGCTACATTTAGTGTGTGATGCTACCTTTTTAAATGTAAATATAAAAATAAATGGAGCAAATTCTGGTTTACACTCAATATATGAGCATACGAGTGTATCAAACCCTCCATAAATATGCACTATTCTGTTGATAGATAAAAGGGTTTAAACCTCCATTACATTTTTCTGTACTGATGCAAATGAAACAGTGGATTTAAACGGAATGTTTTGTTACTTAAACTTGTGTATTTTTACCTTGTATTCCTTTGTTGATTTCAGGGGAGCATTTGTAGCTATACGCCCTGTTTGTTCAGAAAAACAGTAGCCTCAACTCTAAATAAAGAACAAAATCCCACAAACCAGGCGCCCACCTTCTCACTGCAGGAGTGAACGCTGTTAGCTGTGAAGCGCTTGCACGACTTCTCTTGGTGCGTCTCGGAGCTGCTCAGTGGTTCTTCCCTGGGTGAGCCCCAGGCACACGGGAGGCCCCCACCTGCTTTCCGGGACACCTGTGTCCTGCACACCCCACTGAGCCACTCAACGACAGGGCAGGGACAGGACTGCTCTTGGGACTGCACCGATCCCAACTGGCAACTCAGGTGATTGAGCTTAACAGCAAGAATAAAACCTTAACTCCAGGGCCTAAAAAGCACGATTTTAAACCAGCAAATTCGTCTCATGCTCTCCCACTTTCCACAATGGGCGCATCAGAGATCCACTGGGAAAGAAACATTTTTATTATTAATTTTTCTCCTTATCGCCCAGGAGAATGCTGATTTTTTTTTCATTTACGTTTGTTGCCTGCAGGTAGCAGACCAGAGAATCATATAGTAGAAGTTCTTCCTTTTGATTAATTTCTTTCCATGTGTTATTTCTTATATATAATTGATTTTGGCTTTGCTCATAGCTGTACAACTTTTTTTTTTAATATCTGTACCAACTGCTGTCGTTCAATCAAGAAAGTTGAAGGAAATTACCTGAATTTTGCTAAGTTTATTAAAAACGAGGTATGTGAATATTTAAATTGAGTTTTGAAATGTTAATGCAAGAACAGATGTTACAGAAATTTTAATGGTGGGTTTCATTTGACCACACATCATTGTAAAATGAAGGGGAAGGGTCAAGTCTTATTAAAATTGTTTCTTTAGGGAGAAAAATGTACTCTTTAATCTTAAAAAAAGAGAAGTAATATTCTTTGCTATAAAGTCTTTGGCCACTTTTAAATATGGCAGCATTAACATTTTTATTTTTGGCGTATAAATCTGAAAACATTTTAAATTTTTTAAATGCATTTCTCCCAAAATCCCTTGCTTTGGGAGACTTCAAATTAACTGAATGATGCTACCAGGAAAACCACTATTTTGCTTAGGACATATACAAACCTTGCAAGTGGCAATGTATTTTATATAGTAGGTTAAAGACAGAATATCATAGGAAGAAGTTAGAGGGAAAATGCAGACAAAATTGGAACTAGAATCTCTAATGACTAATTTACTACCAAGAAATAACTCAGGCATTGAGAAAACTCAGTTCATTAGTAAATGCCCCATGCACCAACTCAAGAAGTTAGTGACAGAGATGGTAGCAAAATTCAAATATTGCATAATCAGAGGCCCACGAAGCTGTCCTCTGTTTACCAAAGGTGGCAACCCTATCACGAAAACTGAGGCAGCATAGTCTTTACGAATATAAAATAGTGCCTGCCCTTCTCCACGGGAAGACAGCCCAGGAGGCCCAGTGAATAGCTAAACCCACTGAAAACAAACCTTGTGTAATACTCACATGTATGCCTACCACAAGCCTGATTAATAAGCCTGGCACAATAAGGGATTAACAACAATAGCCAAAAATACAACAATTATGATGCTATACTATAATCCAAATGATCTGAAGTTTGTGACTTGTGTGTTTGTGGATGAGGGGTGTGTGTGTGTGTGTGTGCACTGTGTGTTGGTGCTGGGGACTGAACCCAGGTCTGCAGCATGCTAGGCAAGTGCTGAACCTCTGAGCTAAGCCAGCTACACCCCGGACCTGGCATCGCCTACTTCTCTAATGCTATTTTGCTCTCTTCCTGAGAATTCGGGTGTCCACTCTTTCACTCCACGGACTTCACTTGTATTTAGCCAGGGTGCAGCCCACGGCCCCGGGTTGCAGCAGTGCGCAAGCACAGATGGCCCCAGCCCAAAGGGAGTGGAGAATCCAGCTAAGAAGATGGACTATGCACACAAGGTATGAAACTGTGAAAGCAAAAAAGAAAAACCAAAAAAAAAAAAAAAATTCACCTTAAATGGAAGGGGCCAGAAAAGGCTTCTTCTATGACACACCAAATTCCAGTTCTCTGGGTATTTTTCTTATTTTCTGCTATCTTATAATTTCACCTTAGCCACATTGGCAACCGAAAGCAGCAGGTCTGGCACCTTACATTTAGCCATTGCCCTTAGTACTTCAGTAATGATTTTTCAATTGAATTATTGTTATCAAGTTGAAGGCCACGTCCAGGAGTGGTACCACCGGGCCAACTTACATCTGCACGTGTACTTTAAACTATTACTGCTGATGTCAGGAAGGCGGGTACATTCCGTCTGATGGTGTGAGATCTGCTGAATTTTCCTAGTTATTCAGACACACAGGACAGAGGCTGACCCCACGCTGTGCGGCCGGAAGCAGGGTTTACTCTTCAGGGCGGACAGGGGCCATACAGCATCAGCTGCTACCCAGAGCAGCAGTGCAGGGCCCCAGATGCTCCAAACACTCACAGGCAAGAAGGAAAGACAGCAACCTCTCCTCAGGGCCCTGCGCATGATGGGCGGATGACCAATATTTGTAACCGAGTTCACTAAAGTTCCTCACTTTATATACTTCCATAAGAAAACATACGCATTTGCTTTAGAAACTTCAACACTCCATCAAAATACAGCCATTGCTCTAACCTAAAAAACTATGTAAATTATCAAGAGTGTTTCTATCAAAAAACTAGTTGATAATACTGATCGTGTATTGCTAGCAAAGCTAAGCAAAAGAAATAATCTTTAAAAAGTTTTTCAACTGAGAAAAAAGAGAACAGGAAAAAAAACCAAACAAACAAACAACAACAAAAAAAAAAACACAAGGTATGTAACCTTCTGATGCCCACAAGGTATCACATGTCTTTCTCTTTCTAGAGCAAATCAAAGGTAACATACAAGTAGATTTTTTTTTAAATCATGAGTAAGAAAGGAAAAGGTTTTCCTTTTCCCAGGGCTCAGTGACAAACTTTCCTGAGCAGTTTCCTAAGGTAAGAAGCATTAAGCCCGGCCTTGGGACACACGGCGTGCACGTTTTTGGCACGACGCAGTGTCCACGTGGAAGAGGAAGGAACAGGTCCCTCACCCCGCGGGCTCTAGGAAGGTCCTGAGACCGGGAGGTTGGCGCGAAGGCTGCATTTGGGTGTGGCCTGTGTGTACGTCAGCTTTCCTCATGAACTCATAACGTGAATCTCACACACGTCTCATCAAATTTATTTTTTAATTCTTCATTTTAGTAACTCCGTTTCTGGCCCAGCCCTGTTACTGTGACTCTTTACCTGCTGAATTGTTTTTATTTAGTTTATGCACGATATAATGTTCCATCTTTTTAAATTCTTTAATCTTTATTTTCTTAGTGCATATGTGCAGTACACATGATTACATCCATTGTGGGGAGTTGGTACATGGACCTAACACATCTTAATTCTTTAGTAATTAATTGATCCTTTGGGGGAACTATTTTTAATAAAATAATCGCTCTCAAAATGTTGCCCGGATTCACTGGCTGATGATAAGGAGTCAATCAGCAAACAGCGTCTTTCCAAGACTGAGACCTGCCTTGGCAGCAACTGCCAAAGTGAATTGGTTCTCAGACCCCACCCGGCCCTGTGGATTTCAGACCCTGAGTCTGTGTCCAACGAGCCTCAAACGTTTGGGGTGGGTGCTCGAATCTGGGGACAACAGAGCTGAAGACAGACGCTGTGGAGGGGGCCTTGATCAGCACCGGGGAATTCTCACTCCTGTCCTTCCGGGGATCGCACAGCGACTCGGAGCTGCCACAAGCTCCAACCTCGACTGCACTTCACGCCTCGGTGCTGCCCTGCTGCCCTGCGATCAGGCATGGACAACTGGACAAGTGGACAGCGGGACATGGTTGTTTCTGGTGATGGGCGGGTCGGGTTATTCACTCGAGGCCAGCAAACTGTGACCAGTGACGTTGGAGACTCCTCCAAGTGCCCGACAGCATTTTCTCAGCTGACTCTGGCAACACGGAGCAGACTGCAGTCACTGCCAGCAGGTCCCGAACGTCACCAGAGCCCCGGGTCACAAACACACACATGCACACACGCACACGCAGACACACGCAGACACACACACATGCGCCCCTGGCTGTGGGACAGAAGGGAAGGCGGCGGTCAGTATCTCAGGCTCTTGATGCAAAGGCAGCTGTCCCGGTGTCTTAGGAGCCTCACAGGGCAGCAGGCCTCGCCCTCCTCTCTCCAGGGCCTGGGGCTCCGAGACGAGAGGCCAGGCGAGGCTGCACCAGCAGGCGGAGCTGGGCTGCCGACCTGGACCACCGTGTGGGCTGAGGTCCAGCAGTCACACCCACCTCCCTGTCGCTGTCCCACGCTCAGGGCATAGACCTGGGGGCCTGGGGACAGTGGCACAGCAGGCCTACACGTCCCCCACACACACAGCTCCGGCTCAGGGTCCAGAGCCCCCCTCAACCCAGCAGTCAAGGTGAGGGTGACGCAGAGCTCAGTTTCACAGACAGGCGTGGCCTCCGCCCTGGACGGCGGCCAAGTGGGCCTCTGCTGGGGTCTGACGCCGCGCACAACGCTGCACACTCTCTACCCCTCCAAGCCTGTCCCGTCCTGCACGTGTGCCCTGCCCCGCCAGAGACAAAGCCTCGCACAAAACAAAGCATTGTTCAGAGCCCGCGTCTGGGTTGGAATATAAACTGTGGAGAATTTGCCTAATTTCACAGGTGTAGGTGTCATTTTCCAAATTTCCATGCTGGCAGATCTCTTTCATCTTCGGGGGATGAACAAACTAAAAAAACAAAATGCCTCCGACAGATCTCGAGTTGCAAAACCCTAGAAGATGAAGGGTCTGTGTGGGTGGAGGCACAAGCAACACCCACATGCTCCGTGTGCTCTGGCTGTGACAGGCTGGGGACACTGCACGGGCGCCTGTGCCGCGTCGCCTCTCCAGGAACCGCAGCTGCGGGAGGCTCCGCTGCACTCCACACACCCAGCAGGGCAGAAGACCGGGCACCCCAAGGCCGGAGGGTGGAGATGCCGATGACAAAGCCCGGCAGCTCCAGGCCGCCGCCTGCACCACGCGGCCCGGCCCTCTCGGGAAGGACCAGCCCTGGACAGCAGAGAGGACGCGAGCCCCTGCCAGGCAGGCTCTCGGTAGTAGCTTTCCAGTCCCAACCCCTTCCACTGTCTCACCAGAGCCAAAGAAATGTGTGTCACTGTGTTCAGGATGGATAATTCCAGAAGGTGAGATGCACTGGGGCTGGATTAATATTCAAGGTAGTGGCAACAAGCACTGGAGACCTTGTGCCCTTAAGAACCTTTAACTCACATTCTTCAACCCACGGTCCAAGCTCAGAAACAAATAAGGCCAAGTTGAATCAGTCCAGAAGGAAACATTTTCCTGTTTCCAAACAAGTTGCCTGTAACATGAATCAGTATTTTCCTTGTCAGCTTGCTTCGGTTTTTGCCATTATTTTGCTTTGCTTCTGGATTGTTACTACCTAAGGCTGGTACAGCACAAACTGCTGAAGTAGAACATAGTGATGATTTTTCTATGTTACTAATCTTTTCCTAGTTCAGACATTATTTTCCTGCCATTGTTTAGAAAACCATTCTTTCAGCCCCCAACCCTCTGTTTTCACAAACTGAAAATATTTTACTTACAGCTTAGAAAAATAAAAACAAATACTGCAAAGCCTGCCTGAAAAATGCAAAAATATAAGTCCATGACCAGGTTCCATCTGCTGTGAAGGAAAGCATTCATTCTGACCCCACCTGTAGCTGAGACCCTGTGCTTTCTCCCTGGAAAAAGCAGCACATAGCTGGGCGTGGAGGCAAACACTTGCAGTCCCACGTTGCTCGGAGACTGAGGCAGGAGGATGTCAAGTTCTAGCCCTGTCTGGGTAACTTAGCAATTGATAGAGACCCTGACTCAAAAACTAAAATTAGACTCCTTCTCACTAAAAGAACCAGTAAAAAAAAAAAAAAAAAAAAAGAGGGCAATTGAAAGGGACACATCAAAGAAAAAGTACAAATGGCTGATAAATACATGGAGAAATGCTCGACATCTCCGGTTATGAGAGAAACAAAAAATAAAACAACACTGAGATTCCATCTGACCCCCGAAAGAATGGCAATCATCAAGCAATCAAACAATAACCAAAGCTGGTGAGGCTGTGGGGAAAAGGAAGCCTTCCGCAGTGCTGGTGAAATGTGAACTAGCACAACCTCTATGGAAAGCAGTGTGGCAATTCCTCGAAAAGCTAAAACTTGAAATTGCATTTGACTTAGCCATTCCCCTTTTAGGTATCTTCCAGAGAGAGTTAAAGACATCATGTTATGGTGATCCACACACACCCAAGTTTATAGCAGCACAACTCATATTAACTAAATCTTGATAATTGGATAAAGAAAATGTGGTATTTGTATATAGTAGAGTACTATTCTGCCATAAAGAAGGATAAACGTGAGTCATTTGCAGGAAAATGGAGGCACCTTGAGCTCACAGTGTCAAGTGCAATAAATCAGACACATGAGCTTCCATATCACAAGGTTTCTCTCATATGAGTAGCCCAAAGTATGAATAAAGAGTGAAGTGAAAGAAGTAAGAGGAAGTGGGGACACAGCTCTTTCTCAGTGGGAAGGGGATCAGGAGAGGGGCAGGGGGAGGAGAGAAGGGGGGATGAAAGGGAAATTAAGATCTGTTACGCACACGCACCAACTCTACACGACGACTGCCGAACATTATACACTGCAACCAGGTACCAACAGAAAAATGTAAACTTCTTAAAAAAAAAAAAAGACTGAAGGAAACACGCACAGTCTCCAAAAAACAAATAAAATAAAACGCGATGGAACAAGGGCTGGCTCTGCAGCTCCCTGTGAGGTCTGGGTCCCATGCTCAGCCCCGACGATGACAAGGCAGGACGGGAGGGTGAAGGCTCTGCTCACCCGGGGCCACCCCGACCCGCACTGGGGCTCTGTGCAAGACCAGGCTGACCTTCGGGGCTGGGAAAGTCTATGAAAACCCAGCTGCTCTCTGCATTTTTATAGGGAAACGGTGGCCCGCCATCTCCCTGGGCCCCTGTAGTGTCCTCTGCTCTGTGACCAGTGTTCCTCGGATTAGATTCACCCGAAGGGGAACGGACACGCAGCCTTTCAAGGGCCCGTTCCCAAAGACCGAGCGCTCGGCATGGGCCCGGGGTCAGGAGCTTGGTTCTGCACTTCGGGTCCTCTGAGAAGATCCAGGGGTCTGGGGTCTGTCTTCCAGCCCCGTGAGGAGGGAGTCACCGCACTCCCAGGACAGGGGGACAGGCAGGTGGCACCGAGCACCGCCTCTCAGGAGGTCACTGCGGGCTCCTTCCTCTCACTCCCCTCCGCTGGCCAGCACTGGCTGTGTGGGGAACGGTGCGCCCCCGACAGAAGATGTGACCTGTGAGTGCTGCCGTGCCATCTCCGACGAGCGCTGGTGTCCCCATCTCAAGAGACAGGCAGTCTCACTTTGGCCACTTTTTCAATCCATCAGACTTGGGGCTGAATCTTGGACCACAGGGAGGAGCGGCTCGTGGAGGTGCTGGGCCGGAACTGCACCCCCAGAGCTCTCTGGAGACTTGACTGAGACACAAGTGAAGCAGCCCCAAGTCGGGGGGTGGAAACCACTACCTGGGTTGTTTCTGAATGTTCTGATCATTTCGCAACCTGTGGCCCACGGCAGAGGACGCAGGTTCCGCCGACCTTGCCGCCGATGAGGTGAGGCTCAGGTGTTCCGCATCCCCAGGTTCCACACACAGAGACTGAACTTTGCACCACCTTTGGAGAAGCAGTGAGTGCAAGGGAAACAAAGTGAACGGTGGACAGACTCGTCTAACGCAGAGATCAGGGGAGGTTCTGCTGTATTTCACACAGCTCCAAGTGAGCTGAGTTGGCCTAAATTTGGTAAAATTCCTTAGGAACCATACACACAGACAAAAGAATCGTCTAACAGTAAAAATTCAGAGCCCTGCTGTGCCAATATGAAGATTTAAAAGGTAAATGTCTTTACAGTAAAATCTTGCCTACTATCTAGGGTCATCAAAGTGTAAGACTTAGCAAATAAAAGAATGTGCAGATCACTAATGACCATTAAAGCTTAAGCAATTTAAAATGAAAAAAAAATCAGTGTTTGGATGAAAAACTTTCTAGAATTGTACAGCTAACAAAATCTATTTTCCATAATACAGAAGTGCACTTTGAGTGAATGGAGACAGAAAACCACTGCCGAACCCCCCTGAAACTGGAGGGTGCACCAGCACTGCACACAGAACAAGACAGAGCACACCCATCCTAGGGAGAGCCCGCTTATCTTCGGGCGCCCGGAAGCATCTCCATCTCCTCTTTGGACTGTTTCACTGGCCGCTGCTCGAGGGAGAGCCCAGGGTCTGTGAAGAGTCTGCATTTCACCAACAACCACAAAAGTGCCCTCCAGTCACCAGCTGTCTGCATGTGTCACAACACTGGCCCTTGCAAGGACAGGGACACCACCAGTCTCCTGAGGAGCTCTCCCCAAGCAAACACTCAGCCTGCACATCTCTCCGGCTGGGCCAGGAAGCACAGGGACGCCCCTTCCCTCTCCTCCCGCACAGCTTCCTCCTCTCTGAGGGGAGACAGGCCAGGAAACACGCACGGCCGACGGAGACCACAGAAATCCTAAAGCCAGGCAGGGTCTCTTATCTCAACATGTTCGAAAATATATTTTAAGAACACCCAGGACTTGGGGGTTAGAGATGGAAGAGAAATTTGGAACATAAGTTAAACAATATATTATTGACTAAAAAAGGCAAGCTTTGCCTTTCTCTGTCAAAATATTTACTGTATAAAATACGATAATATTTTAAAAAATCAGTTTCATGTTATCACAAAGATTCCTGAAGGAATTTTTCAATTAAACCAAACATACAATAGAAGACTATATGATAAAAGTCAGAATGACCAAAATAAAGGAGTAATAATAAAGATGATTAGAGCATGAACACCCTGGATGGTACAGAGGAGCTAAGTCAGCGATGCTGATGACCAATCATGAGAAACAGCCTAAGAATGCAAGAAGGTGACAAAAAACAGATGAAAAAGACGGGAGGTGGGCAGGGAAGGCCAGACAGGGCTGTGACCAAGGGGCACCCTCTGACGACAGAGAATCTCGCATTCAGGTAAACTAAGCGATCATGAGCTGGTACCTTCTCTAATATAAAGAATTCGGACTTTTTTTTTTTTTTTTTTTTTTGCGGCACCGGGGATCAAACTCACAACCTCACGCCTGTCAGACAGGCGCTTAAGGCACTGAGCGAAACTCCCGGCCCTAGTTTTTTGAGGCAGGGTCGCGCTATGTAGCTCAGGTGGATCTTGTGCTCGCGTTGTAGTCCAAGCTGGCCTCGAACTCACAACGCTCCTCCTACCTCAGCCTCCTGAGTGCTGGGATTAAAGGCGTGCGCCACCATGCCCAGGTCAAGAATTCGGACATATTAAGAATTTCCAGATCTAAAGAAAGCCCACCTACTTTAGATTAAGGAAAACAACCAAAATCAATATGACTTCTTACTAGTTACATTTTCGAAAAGGAAGAACAATCACCTTTCTACCCCAAGTCCATCCTTCTCTCCCCCAAAGTAAGAATCTATCACATAGATAACTGAAAAGGACAAAAATCATGAAAGAGAGAGAGAAGAAAGGCGGGGGAGGAAGGAAGGAAGGAAGGAAGGAAGGAAGGAAGGAAGGAAGGAAGGAAGGAAGGAAGGAAGAAAATAAGAAGCTAGCGAAACACAGGGACAGGTTCGGAAAGAACAGTTCATTCAATGAACTGTGAGACTTATGTGCAGCACTGACCCCAATACCCTCAGATTTTGAGTTAACCAGCTTCTCGTCACTGTGCCAAACACCTGAGAAAAACAACTTAAAGGAGGCTTTATTTTGGCTCTCAGTTTTAGAAGCTTCTGCTTTGCAAGGTCAGCGCCGCGGTTTCTGCAGGCCTGGGGCCAGGCGGCTCGACTCGGGGCGGCCGGAAGCGCGGAGGAAGGGCCGGGGGCAGAGGGAGCCCCCACGTCGCCCCCTGACCAACCTCTCGGGTGAGGCCACAGGTCCCGAGTTTCAGGCCCCGAAGCAAAGCCGCGGAAGGGCCGAGCCCACGCCGATCGCCTCCGGAAGCCCCGCCGCCCCGGCCCACTTCAGCCTTAACCCGTGGACTCAGCTCCGCAGCGCTCGGGGCCCCGGAGCCTCGGTTTCAGGGAGATGGATTAGTCACCCCTGGGAACGGCAAAACTACGCTCAAAAAGCCATTTTCGGGGAACCCTGAAACTTGCTAGAGACAAAAATAACTTTTAAGAAGTCAAATTACCAATAAAAATTTCATTCTTGGGAGTCTAAATACTTATTAAGACTAAAGGAACAAATCAGAATATTAGAAAACAAATATAAAAGAGGAATTGAGTTGTAACAAAGCAAATGAATGCAGGTTAAGTCAACAGAGAACAGAGCAGCAGGGCTGAAAAGAAGCCAAAAATAATTTCCATTCCTCTCTAAAAAGGGTCGAGTGGCTTACATTTTGACAAATAGGTAAAAACAAAAATTGTAATAAAAATTCAGTAATAAATATGTCATTTAGTAGAACTTCCCCACATTTAAAGACATTAAAAGCAACCAATAATAGCATTCAAAAAGACAAAATCAGTGTACAAACATTAGGAATACAAAAAAGGATACAGTCTCTACAGGCATAGATAACCAAGCAGTTTCAAGACCAGAACAAAAACGAAAGCCTATTAATCTTTCCATTAGGAAAATACTGTAAAAGTTATAGTTTTTCAAAATGAAAACAGTCAAAAATTTATCCATCAACATAAAAGGAAATATAGGAAGACTGATAATATTAGTATCCCATAATATTTCAGGAACAGGCAAATGAAGGCACGGCATCTTGATAAAAAGGCAACTCAGTGGCAACGCTGCTGAGCGAGGAATTGGAAGGAGCCTTTATCACAGTCTTACCAAGGAAACAACACAAACGGGAGCCGGAAACGACGTGAGCACCATCACCAACCCCCGCGTGCACGGACTATGTCCATGCCATGCTGTTTCTATAAACAAAGAATCAATTTCACAGGTGCTCTCTTTTAATTTTTAGTTGTATTAGTACACATGCAGTGTGAGCAGGTGATACGTAGACAAAACACATTTTGACTCTTTTCTGCATCCCTTTCCTCTCTCCTCCCTCCCTTCCCACTGTTTCTCTTTTGTGAAAGATCTCCCTGGCTCCCATTATCTTTTATGTTGCTCTTTAATTCATTTATGTTTAGGTTTCTCATATGAGAAGCCATGCGATCTGTAAGGCTGTCTGATCTATTTCATCTAAAATGATGGTCTCAGGATGCCCTTAAAGTCTTTACAAACACTGGCCAAACACTAGAAAACTCAAAGCTCAAGAGTGTTTAAAAGTCAAAATCGACTACAATGTGGTTCCACTGGAAATGAAACACAATTTTCACATAATTTAGACGTTTTCTAAAAAATTACTATCTTAAAATACAAGTGATGTGTTTTTAGCAGACTGGGATTAAACACTGTCTTCTAGTTTTTTGGCTCGGAGGCACTTAGGAGAGGCAGGGAGAACTCAGAGACATCTGGGTGCCTGAAGGACCGATGGGCACCCTGGTGGCCACCCAGGAGTAGGTGACCCGAGAGGTCACTCCCAAACAGGTCACCTGGGAGCAGGTCCCCACAGGACGTCTCCATAGACCGACCTACAGGGATTCTAAGGAAAGTGGGGTCAGGGGCGTGAATAAAACTCCTTCTCTACGAAACGAAAGGCTTTAGAGACTTATCAGAACAGCCAACGCCGGTAAACTTTGGAAGTGGATAAAACAGATTTTTAAAATCAAGCCAAACATACCAATATGTTTGAAAATACAATGAAATGCAAGAATTCTTTTTTTTAAATATGCTTTTAAAAATCTAAGCTAGGATACCCAAATGAAAAGTGGTCGAAGGAAGAATTAAGAACTTACTGAATAATCATTACATATTTATGGAGTGATCAAATAATTTCAAAAAGTGAAAACTGCTAGGATTGATCTGCACCAAACATATATAAAATTTAATGAAAGTACCAACATGCCCACGTTATAAGCATGACTGCACATTTCATTTTTAGAAGTAGAAACTAAATATTACAAAGATGCTGGTAACCTCCAGAGTAAGTGTGTCCTGAATTTTGATTTCCAGATTCCTTGGAAATCAAAGTTTCTAAGTTTTAGGAACTTGGAAAAAGGACTATGGAGCGAAACAGTCAAATTGAACTTTCTACAGTGAAGCGGATTTTCTATAAACCTTTGCCTGCAAGGCTGATCTGCAGGCGTGAATAGGACCGGCGGGACGGAGATTCTAAATTCCTAATTGCATTCAGTTTTACTTACTTAATTTATATTTAAATATCCCTGTGTGACAAGTGGTGACTCTATTAAAGTGCATCCACCCTCAACCATCTGATGAATAAACACTTAAGAGCTGTAAACAAATACTATGATCGATGCACACATACTCCAGAAGTACACATATCCCAAGCAAGTGATAAAATCAGAATACCGAAACATTATGTAGGACCAACGACTGGGTACCAAAATAAACATTTAGGCAACTGACAATTATTTGTAAGAATTCAATTAACAATAAAGACACTTCTTAACAGGGAATGATTAATTAATGAAGTTGAAGTAACTAGTTAGCAATTTAGAAAAAAAATCAATTCAGGCTTTTATCTTGCATCATTTAAAAAATAAATTTCAGATTGTTTTTTCAGTGATAACACAGAAATAATAACAGCAAGAGACAAAGTCAGTTGTCAGTCAAGCCTTTGGAGAGGGAGCGCGCTTTCCCATTCAGTGAATGAAATCACAACGCAGTAAACAAACAGACAAATCTACATAAAAACAAAGACACATCATAAATCTAAATATATTTACACTTTCTGTATGGCAATATATGAAAAAAAACATGCAATGTAAGGAGAGATAGATTCAATAAATAAGATGGCCAGGTATAGTGCTTCATAAAATTGTTTGGTAATATTTCAAGGCACTTCCTGTGTAGCTGCAATGCTGTGTGCCCGTGAGTTAGCAGAGCAAAGAAAGGGGACAAGGTCTCTGTCCTCGCAGAGGTCACAGTAGTGGGACACCAGCACCGCACCATCTGATGGACGCTATCCCAGAGCTGCGAAGCGAGGAGTCAGGGCTCGTTCCTCCATCTCCCGATCCAAGCATCCGCTCCACACCAACTCCTCAGCGACTGTGTCCCACTGTCCCACTTCTGGGCCCTGTCCCATCCACCTTCACCTGTCCCCGGATGGGCAGGAACCACTGCAAGCGCTCCTGCAGCCCACTCGTCACAAGACAGGAACGGCACCCCAGGACTCCCCACACAGCTCACACGCTCCACAGAGGGGCTGGCTGGACACGGCCCTCCTCACTCCTGTGGGACGCAGCTGGCTCCTCCTCCCTCGAGGGTCTGGGCACCGAGTGGGGTCCCTCCCTGCAGGCACAGGCCACCACCGAGACCTCTGTCGAGGTCCTCCCAGTCTGAGCTCAGTTCACGCCACTCCCACCCTCTGTCTCGCGTGGGTTACATCATGAAAACCTTGGTTCTCTTGAATGGGGGGCCACGTGTGCACGGGCTACTCCGGTGTGACCGGTGACACAGCAAAGGTTACCCCTGCGCTGGACGGGGCTTCGGACCCAGGAAGCCTTGCTGGGGGAGCCACACGTGTCATTGTAATGTGTCTACATACTAAGAACCTGAGTGTTCCGATGATGTAGAAGCATGGAGATTGAATGCATACCTAAAACAACAGGAGTTTAATTTTTGCTTTGGCAACTATTATTTAGAGGATTTGGGCAAGATACTTAACCTGTTCCAGTTTTTACCTGTTTTTTATTATATATATGCATGTGTGTCTGTGTCTGTACATTTTTTTTTTTTTTTGAGACAGCATCTGGCTATGTAGTTCGGACTGCCCTTGAACTCACAGCAGTGCCCCAATTGCTGGGATTGCAGACATCTGTCACCACACCCCAAGTATGTTTTATTTTAGAATCTGTAACATGAGAACAAAAGGCGTCCATATAACATAGAGCTCACACTAGGGCCAGATAATGTGGCATTTTAAACCTGTTAACTCAGAGTTTTAGAAACCCTGCTGTGTACAGTCAAAGGTCATTGCGTGTCAGCCCTTCCCCCAGAGTGTGTGGGAGCTACCCTGGCTCCTCTGGTATTATTCGTGTGACCCTAGGTGACTCACTGTATTTTCCTATGCTTCCCTTTCTCATCTGCAAAATCAGAATGTTAATAGTCACCCTTAAGATGGAATGAGTTAGTAAGTGTGATGTTCTTACAACAATAGTTATCAATAAATATTCCAAAATGTTAGCCATTATTATTTATGTATCTAAAAGGAAATATTAGTCATTAAAAATAATGATGAGTGCTATTTGGCAGTATGTTTCAAAGGCTTCAGAACTGTACAAACTCAGAGTCATTAATTCACCGTCACTGTCTCCATCCACAGGAAATAATTGGAGAAAGACAAAGATCGGTGTTCAGCAAAGTTCGTCGCAGTGTTTATTCTAAGATGTCTCAGAGACACCGTGGGTGCCAGCTGCAAGTCTATATCACTGAGTGCAAAACCGGTTTAGAAGAGTGCTGATGACAGAGAAATGTTCGACATATTAAATGGAAACGGTAAAATCATGGGATCCTCGCAGAGGTCACTCTGATCAGTTTTAGATTAGAAAACTAAGCAACCAGTGCTAGAACTGAGCCTAATTATTCCAAGTGAAGGAAAGCACTGCGTAAAGCTCGGGAGCTTTATTGACATGGACTTTCTGACCTATGTTTTTGCTAAGTGTAGCTTAGTTTTTTTTATTTTTTTATTTTTTTTTTTTCTGGAGGAAAACAAAACTTAAAAAACAACAAAATACATACTTTGACCTGAACATATTTCTGGAGTTACTGTATCTAATGTCTATCATAACAAACCATATTTGTGACCCACAAGGATGGGACATAGCTTACTAAACTTCTCGTTACGGCTCCTCCGGTAAGCCCTGCCACTACCTTAGCGTGCGCCTGGTACCCGGACACACAGGTCCCATGTACCCTTCTCAGCAGTGGAAGTCAGCGGACAGCAGGAAAAGTAGGGAAGCTCACTCTTTTTATGAAAAAGAAAAAAGAGAGAATCCCTAAGCTCGCAGCTTTTTGTGCTGATTTATCAAAAGCATAAGTCTGTAGATAGCATAAGAAACTAGGAAATTTTAATAAAAAATGGTAAAGAAAAATTCCTCACTCCCATGGGACACAACTGCATATGACAGACGTTGGTTATTTCCTGTCGCCTCTGAGAGCAAAATCTCCCCAGTCGCTCTATTATACAATCACTGTGAAAACAGCTTTAAACAGGAAAGAATGACCAAAGACAGAAAGGACAAAGTAGCAATCCTATACTATAGCCCTAAAACTAATATGCATAGTAATCATGAACAAATATACTAAGAAACATCAAAGCAGCAACTGTTTGTGGTCACCCAAAGCGGTACAGCAAAACTGTTTTATCTAAAGGTAATAA
Organism: Dasyprocta punctata; assembly: GCA_004363535.1. Taxonomy (NCBI): domain Eukaryota; kingdom Metazoa; phylum Chordata; class Mammalia; order Rodentia; family Dasyproctidae; genus Dasyprocta; species Dasyprocta punctata. Next base: position 150,321 of record RJWM01000271.1, read on the forward strand.
AATTTAATTTTTAAAATTCTTCTGGTCTCCAAGTGTATTGATTAGGTATTTATTGATGAGGTCATGTCACTAAAGTTACATAATTTATCAAATCAGGTACATAAAACCATATGAAAACAGTTGCCTTTCACACCAGTAAACTCGTTATTTTGGTACAGATCTTTACAATACATCAGTAGCCAGGAGTGATGAGACTACGCTGGTAAAGGGAGGTGCTCTCAGTTGGAAAATGGGGTAGAAAGGAATGGGACAACAGTGTCCGAAAAAGGTGACTAATAAAATGTGGCCCCGGATGCAGTAATCTGAATAACTGGGCAGGATGGGATTTTGTTCTCTTCCTAAGTCAAAACCAAATAACACAGGGGGTTTCACTTGTGTCATTGCCCAAGTAGTGCACAAGGAACACCAACGTTTACATTTCAACAGAACTGCAATTGAAAATTGCCCTCTTCTTATATCATTGGCAACATTTAAAAGCAGCCTAATTAATAACATGAAATATTTAACACAGGGCAAATGACCTTTTCTAACCTACAAACAAGCTCAAAATTCTCCCAGCCACAGAAAAACAGGAGTTAGGCTATGCTGGCTTCACTATCTTGGTCAGCAATACTTGTATTTAGTTAGACCTGGACTGGGCCGTTCTAAGGCAAGGGTGTTGGAGACCGCTATGAAGCAGTTCTGAGCAGGATATAAAATTTACTAATTGGCATTTTATTTATCTGTGAGCCTGTCCTAGGCCTAGGCCCCTTGCCTGGCGATGGGAGCTGATTCATAGTAAGGAAATTCTATGAATCACTGGTCCTGGTAGAGGCCTGTAGTGGCCAATGAGTTCAGTGATACCTCAAGAAGGCTGCAGCTGAGGACATATTGGCTCTATAATCAATTATGCTAATAGAGACTGCCCTGCAAGATTCTTACTCTGCAGGGCATCGCAGTCCCATAACAAAGGCCATTTTGGAGATAACATAGTTCTCCATTCCTGGCATTCCTTCCTACTTGGAGATGTCCTTGAAGTGACTCCCAAGTCCTGCTCAGTTCCAGCACCACCCTCAGCACCTCCCTCAGTATCCCCTCTCTTTGTCTATTTGAAAATATATACGGGTGATCCAGAGAAACTCTTTGTCTTAGCCCTCGTGATAGCTGCAGAGTCAAGAACACTGCAGGGGCTTTGATCCTCCTGGAGCCCTAAAATCATACCACTTGTCTCATTTATTTAAGCCCTCACTGTACACTCGTTCGGAAGATTGGGGATCTAGGCCGGGTACCCGATACAAGGGAATGTCAGTAGAAATGTCCTCACTGTCCTTGAAATTCGACACAGCCCAGTGAGACACACACACCCCAGTGGAAGGTGTCTCTGAATGCCCTACCAGCAACTAAGGCTCCCTCCCGCGGTCCCAACCCACCTGTATGCCTCACTGTCTTTATCTAAGGTCTTTCCCAAAGGGCACCCGGTGGGCTGTCCATTCCCACACCCCAAATGCTGCAGGAATGCTTCGCCGGACACGTGCTCATCCTAAGAGACACAGGTGTGGTAACATGAGCAGAGAGGTGAGGCAGAAGGGAGAAATGCAATGGTCTGGGACAGTGGGAAAATAACCTAAAATTTGACATCAGTGATGTGAATGCGATATGAAATCACAAGTCACTAGTCTGTAACAGCCACTTGGAAACACGACTCTCAAGTGGTAACAAGAGCTTCATCAGGAAGCAGGTGGTGACAGCCCACATCAGGGCCGCAGCAGCACACTCGCTTGGTCGAGACCTTGGCTCTGCCCTGAGTTAGAAATTCTACATCTCCACCTCCTTCACAAACTGAGATGCTATACCATGGTCATTATAAATTACCTGTACGCATCTGTGCAGTGAACTCAGCACATGGCTGATGCAACCCCCTGTCTTTCAGACACAAAAGGGAATCACTGCAGAGGGCTCAACAGAGGCCCGCTCAGCATGGGAAGTAAATCTCAGCTGATGTCTGAAAATCTCAGCTCACACACCTGAGGAAAGGAGGGGCTCTTCCGGGCGATGCACTGCTCTCTGGGCGGTAGGTGGATTCTGCTTTTCCATGGCTGAAGGGACCCCGTGAAATGTGGCTCCTGCCTTCTTTCACGTTAGAAATGTTTAAGGATGACCCTATCCCCTTCTTATTTACAAGAGTATGAGGAAAGGTTTTCTAATTAGAGAAGACAAACGGTAATACTAAAGATCAACCTCGGTTCCCTATAAACGGAAGGCTCGCAGGCCCACTGGGAGACACCGAGAGGAAGCACAAGCTGCAGGCACGCGTGGGGCGCAGGCCACGCTCTCTGCCCACCTGGCCACTGCGTCACCGAGACCTGCGAGGGCAGGAGCAGCCCACGCCAGACCTGGAGGAACAAAGGGAGGGGCCTCCCCTTCCAGGGCACGCATTTGCTTGTGATTTACACCGAAGCGCAAGGCTCCAGCACGGGCCGCAGACCCAGAGACCACGCTGGGAAAAGGACCAGGACCAGCGTCACGCACTCACGACCCCAGAAAGTCACAAGAACCTGCGCCCTGGCCCACACAGGGGCCCTTGTTCTGGTTTCCAAATGCCGCTTCAGAAGGAAAGCTGGCTCTAGAAGGTCGAAGGCACGAAAAATGCTACTCAAAATTCAGCTCGCTTAATGCCACACCCTGTAGTTTATTTCATGGCCTCGAGGGTGGAAAAGGCGTGTTCCTCACTGTCTGCGAGACAGGACGTGGTGCCAGGCGACCGCCGACGGGCTGGTGGCCCGAGCCCACACCGGAAGACGCCGCCGAGCGGCTGCTGCTGTGCGTCCTGGAAGAGACAGCTTTGCAGTTTAAAAGCGCTGTGTGCCACGCGGCACCTATTTGACCCTCTGAGAACAGCAAACATCCGAAGTAAACTCTACACAGCGCCTGATGGAACTTCCGATGGCACTGTGAAACTCCCTCTCCAGGTGCTGCTAAAAATGACTGTTTTACTCTGAACTGGGCTAAAGTCTCACACATTCCCCAGTGGAAGAAAGCAACATCCTTCACAAATGGGGAGGGGACCAAGAGATGGAGGAGAGTAAAAGGGGACCTGAAAAGAACGGCGATGTGTTAGGTACAGGTATCTGCTCCCCACCACGGTGTGATCGTTAGGTGCAGCAAACACGCACTCATTAAACTCAAAATCAAAATTCTTCAAGTATACATGGGGAAAAATGTGGACCTAAGAAAAATTTAAAGAACACACAGAAGGGAAGGCGGCCGTGTGCGTCATCAGCCCTGCAGTGAGGACCACGCGGTACCCACGGCGGCCTCTCCCTGCAGGCGGCGGAGCTCCGGGACAGGCCCGTCAGATCGGACCTGACCCAAAGTGTTCCCTGCACAGCAAGAAGACCTCAGTGTCAAACAGCCGCGATTTAGGCCTCACTTTACAGCACTTCCATCTTCAAACTGGTAGTTTTCCCAAGTGGAGTTAGAAATAGCATTGTGATCAATCTAACACGCTTTGGATTCACGCAGCTTTCACTACTGTGCTGGTACTTCTACTTAACACTTCGTGAAAGTCTCACGGAAGTTTCTCGGCACAACACTCATGTCCTCCACTCGTGTCTGCCGTGACTTCACCAAGGCCAATTCACCTCCACATGGCAGCCCCTCACAACAGGGACTGCTCCAGAGTAAAGTCTTTGCTCTGCACAGGAAAAAGGGGCACGGTCTTACAACATCCAATCTATCACTGTGCAGATTCAAGGCAAATCTCGTTAGCTCCTTTTACAAGAACAAACTTATCAGCACCCTCAAATACTGGAGGTTCAACCCTTTTGGTGATGTTTTTCACCTTTTCTTGTTGTTTGTTCTCTGAGATAAGGTCTTGGTATACATATAGGCCAGGCTGGCCACAAACACAGAATCCTCCTGTCTCAGCCTACCTAGTGCTGTGTTTCCTGGGGCATGGTTGGCTTCACCTCACATTTAACCTTTATTCCTTCACTAGGGCACATTCTGAAGCTATTTTGTCTCACCTCTGTGCTGCTTCACCTCCAACTACAGAGTTGGAAGGCAGTAAAATATTTCATCGCATACCTTACAGCTCAAATGCGAATAAACTGGTCTTAACCTGGTCAACAGGCTCTTTACCAAAGCCAGTCCGGAAAGCTGGAAAGCAGTGTGGAATTTATAATGAAAGCCACCCATTCTACAGACGGGAAAGCTGTGGGCTGCTGAACACAACAATACCAGAACTCAGGTCCTATTCTGCACCCACAGATAAGGCCACACAGATTTGGACTTCCGGTCACAAGGCTACTGTGTGACAGCACGAACCAGCAGAAACTGTAAAAGCAGGACTAGAAATTTAGTCCGGCCCCTCATTTACAGGTGAACCGAAGTCCAAGTGGGTGGAGCCGCTGGCTTGTCTGCGCACTTGCAGAACACACTCGGGGAGCCTCTTGTTAATCTGGGTGATTAACCACGCAGTGGGTAATGCTGCTAGTGACATCGCAGCAGAGTGGTCTTCGGTTGAAATTACAGTGCTCGAACGCGAACGCTGATGCTTTTATAAGCATCCTTCTCTTGGTGTTATCTATTTCTGTACATTGTGCAGCACTTAGAGCACTGTGCTACTACACAGTAGGCACATAACAATTTTTGTGAAATGCTCGTAAGTCGCTCTGGACAAAGGAATGTTGGGTTTCACGACGTGTAACCACAATGTGGCTCTACTAAGGGTCTTTATGATTCCATGGAGCAACAGTGCAATTATTTCCCATTCCGTCATCTGCAAACTATAATTACTCTGATTAATTTACTATTACTAGTTGTAAGCCACTTTGTAATTAAAGAGTAAGTTTAAAATGAATAGATAAAAGCACTGACTTTCGTTCCATTTTGTTAACCTTTCTGTCTGCAGGAAAAGGTAAACTTTGAAGAGTAAAGATTGGGTTAACTTCAAAGCCAGACCGATTCAGGTAAAATATGTTAATTTCAAAATGCTAAAAATACCAAATTTCATCTTCCATTTCAAGGAACTGAAAAAGCGAAATCTAAGGTAGGGTATTTTTCTTAAGATTTCAACAATTCACAAAATATATGAAATTGGGCAAAAGTTCAGGTTAGAGACAAAATGAGTAAGATAATGTTAATCGTTCAAGAGAAACAATAGACATAAATTAGAGACTAAGGACATAAAAGCTTTAAATGGATGTCACTCTATAGGTGACGCGATTTCATAGGTAACAAACCTGGTCAGATGAATTTAACCTGTGAGAATTCATAAACTCTGCATTACGACCACCCGTTTCTGCTCTGAGCTTTTGCTCCTCCTGCCCCGTAACACTTGAGCGTTTCTTTTTTTCTGCTACACATCCTGCCCCATGGGAAATGATTACATCTCAGAAGGACCAGAGCTGCAGCCTTCGTGCTGAGGGACACTGACTGCCCACATGAAATTCCGGAAATTCTCGGGAGCCACAGCTGAGCCTTGCCGTCCCCCTGCCTGCACCTACACCCAGGGTCCCTGCGGGTCTGCAGTGCCAGCACCTAAAACCGGCTCATGGCCCGCCCCACCCCAAGCTGCATTTCCTCCTCACACATTTCCAACCTAGCACTGGTTCAAACCCACCATTCCCAGAGACCAGGGTTTAAAAGCCAGCACCCCTTTAGTCCACACCCGGGTATAATTTCTCCATGTTCCTCATCAGGATGACACTAGGATTGTGCTCCATAATGAAGAATTTGTCTGGCCTGTGTCTTGGACAGGATTCTGCATTGTGGGAATTTCCCAAGTGACAGGAGGGTCTCTGCTCTTCACAGTGGGCCCCAAGTTCAGCACCCAGGATGGAGGCCGGAGATGGAGCTCAGTCGCCCAGGCCACGATCCCGATCCCATCCCACCCCATCCCTGGGGCGAATCGAGGCGCCTGTCCCCTAGTGCAGCTGAACGCTGGTGGCGCCGTAGGAGCTGTGGTCTGGTCCCACGGGGAGGTGGCACTCTGAGGTCACCCTCACTGATGCCCTGCGCCCTCTGTGATGAGGCTCGAACTCACCACACAGAGCTCCCTGGAGTTCGGGGCCTGGGGCTGACGTGGTGACAGCAGACTGGTGGGGTGCTGGGCTTCCCACCTAGGGAGTCCGCACATGCAGGGCAGCTGGCTAAGAGGTGCGCTGCGGTGTTTAAATCAGGGCTCGTGTGACTTTCAGATAAACACCACACCTGTGACACAAGTAGATCCCTAATGTTGCGTAAAACACATCTGCACCGGAAATTCATATTTCACTGGGCATCTTGAGTCTCTCCGTCTTGTTCAACCTAAACCTGCCCGTCTACCTCTGACGGAGCCAGCTTCTCATCTTTCCCAGTGGACTCATAGCCGGCCCTCCTTTGCCCAGAATCTCAATTTCCTATTCCTCACGTCTGTTGTTCTTTCTATTCTCTTTTCCCTTTCTTGCCTTCCCATTGTTTTCTTCTCTTTCCTAACTTTCCTTGTCCTCTACTAGTGATGCAACCCAGGGCTTCACTCAGGCTAGACAAGTGCTCTACCACTGAGCTATAGCTCCAAATTTTTTGTTTGTCTGTTTTTGTTTTTTTAATTTTCGGCAGGTTCTTGCTAAGGGGCTCAAGCTGGCTTTGAACTTGTAATTCTCCTGCTTTGGCTTCCAAAGCAGCTGGAATAACAGAAATGTGCCTCCACACTTGGAAGATCACTCTTCTTAAGCAACACTTGGATAAAATCCTTCAATGCACCAAACTTGCTCATGACACAGACTCAGCAGCAGACAGTTATGCCCATTTATGAGGCACCACAGGCTTCGGAAATTAGTCACAGCTGCATTCAAATTCTGTCTTCTTCACAAATGAGCTGGGTAGAATTAGAAAACATATCCTATCCCTGTGGAACCCAATTTATTCATTGTACATGGGAACAGCAAGACATTAGGATGATATTTTGAAGAGAGAAACAAAGCAACTATGAATCTATCCTTAACCGGTCACTGACTACCGAGCTTCTGGTCGTCACAGAAAACAGAAGCCCCCAGCATTTGGTGACCACCAGTCTGCATGGGAAATGGCTTTTCCGACACTGCTATTTCTGCTTCTGTCCACGTGACTGTTTACGTGCATGACCATGAGCACTGCCCTTACTCCCTTCATCCTCCATCCTGTCCCTGGGGTCTCCCAAGACTTGGGGAACGAGTCCCTGCTACGTGCCAACAGGCATCAAATACGAACTTCGAGCTCCAGAATCTAGTGTCTCTCTGCTTACTAGGCATGCCTGGCCAAGTGTCCTGTGGCACCTTAGTATTTTCCTTGGTTCTTCCTGAATGGTGGTTTCTTTCTACGTTAAGATATCACAGAGGGAGGCAAGGACTTTCTGAACGGAACCCTAGTTGCACAGGAAACAGCACCAAGAATTGACAAATGGATCACATGAAATTAAAAAACTTCAGCATAGCAAAGCAAACAGCCAACCAAATGAATTCCTGGTGATGCTATGGGGAAAAGGAACCCTTCTACACTGCTGGTGGAAATGTGAACAGTACACCACAATGTTAATCAGTGTGGAGGTTCTTTACTACACTAAAACCAGAAATGCCGTTCGACCCAGTTATTCCACTCCTAGGTATCTTCCCCAAAGAGGTGAAGATATATACCACAGAGATACCCACACATGCCCATGTTTATAGCAGCACAATTCATAATAGCTGAATATTGGAAATAGCCTAGATGTCCACTGAAAAATGAACTGATAGAGAAAATATGATATTTACACATAATGGAATACTACTCTGACATAAAGGGGTATAAATTTGAGTCATTTATAGGAAAAGAAATGCACCTTAAATATCATATAGTTTCTCTTATATGAGAAACCAAAAATAAATATATATTTATATAAACAAAGAACAAAATAAAAGGTAACAGGAAGTAGGGAGATTTTTGTCAAATGGGAAGGGGATTAAGAGATGAAGGGAGACAGCAGGAGGGAGACAGGGATGAAGAAAGAATTAAGACATGTTACGCACATGTGCAACTCCCCAAGAGGAAGGGGATCATTGGGTAATGCACACATGTACTAAAGAAGGCAAACAGAGGCATCAGGTGACGCAGGAATCTCCCTGCACTCCTTGCCCACACACACACGCGACACACACGCACCGCTGTCATGCCAGCTCTATCCCCTGCAGGTGCCACTCTCTTCTTTTTATTTGGGACCTCAACACATCTGTTAGGGAGAATGAAAGGCCAAAGAGAGGCAGGGAAAGAGAGAAGGGGCAAAAGCTGAAGTGAGTGGAAGAGGGAGGGAAGCAGGAGAGACAGAGACAGAGACGAAGGGAGGGGGAGGGGAACAGGAGCGAGAGGAGGAAACAGAGGAGACACGCGTGGCAGTGTGCAGACACTGGCCCAACTCTGCAATCCAGGCAGCAGCACAGCGGGTCCCGGCCATGGGTGCCCCTGAGCCAGGGCAGTCAGGACAGGATGCAAAAGTGGCTGCAGGGGCTCAGCACAGACTCATGGCCTGGAGCCATGAAGGAGCAGTGACTGCAGAGACGCCTTCCGCCCCCTACCCCCGCAGTGCTCTTGCTCCATCCTCCATTCTTGAAAGGCACAGGGTGCAAGGCCAGGCTCTCTGCCCAAGGCCGCTCCCACGACATCCGTGCCTGCACCGAGGCCAGCCGTGTGGCCGGGATTCGCCTCCTTTCCCAGCCGGTGCTGTGCTGACCCCACATTCTGCTTCCACTGGGATTCCCACCGCAGTGGCCCACACGGGCCTCTCACCTCTCAGGCCTCCACGGCACACCTTCCAGGTGAGTTTTCTGCTCCTCTTCCTTCCTTCCTTCCTTCCCTTTCCCCTTCCTCTTCCTCCAGCCTCAACTTTTCTGCACTCTCCCTCTTCCTTCCTCTTTTTCGTCTCTTATTTCCCCTAATGGAACCAGCTGTTCTCCATGAAAAATTCTGTGTTGATACTGATTTCCCATACTGCGTGTGCATGTGTGTGTGTGTGTGTGCATGCACATGTGACTGTGTGCACATGTGTGTACACGTGTTGCATACTCTGGCCTATAGTATTCAGTTACGGCATGTCTAAGGGGAGAGTTACATATCCTCTTGAGGTATTCATTACTATATGTTCATATTTTTTTAAAACTAAAGTAAGAGCTTCAAACATTTTATAAGAATTTTTAACTACATGGGAAAAAATTATTAAAAGAAAAATATTTCTTACATTAGTTTTCCCAGCCATAATAACCATTCTCTACCTTCTCTGATCTCAAATCACAGTTGAAGTAGGGTTACTAATTTAGACCTACAATCCCTTCTAGCTTCAAAGAAATTCAAATGAAAATGGGAATGGTAAAATAATATGGAATACACATGGGTCATGTCAAATGCAATCTGTCTTAAACTGCTCCGTGACGGTCTTTTATGAGAACATGACATTGTCCCGTGAGGTTTGCTAACACTCAGAAGACTTTCTAACTCGAGCCCTCCTACTTTACTGAGTGGCCATTTCAGTGAGCACCTGTGGAAGTAAATAAATGCTCACCTTCATTAACTGATTCATCATGCGCAGTAACTACATCATTGTGGGCTGCTATTTTCAACCCGCCTTAAAGATAAAGAAATGTCCAAGGTCTCATGCAAGAGACAGCAAGACTGGGAGATGACCCAGTTGTCATCCCACAGCCCACACGCCAGCCACTTACCACTCCTGGTCCCCACGTGCCAAGAACTCTTTTCTTCACAGCCCTTCAGCCCAAGAACAAAAAGGAAGGGAGAGCAGGGATACTCTGCCCTTCACACTGGCTCTTCTCTGTCCCCACAGACAAAATGTGTCCAGGAAAAATGACATCACTGCTCTCATGTGGTCACTGGGGGCCTCTTGCTGACCGAGGAAGATCTAAGAGTGATGTACTTTGGAAGCAAAGTAAAATAACATTTGCATGTATTTAGAAGCTGCTTTTCTCAGAGAGGATTTAAGGTGTTCCACTAAGATACGTACATTACTGACAGATAAAGTAAATTAAAATAGGTCAAAACGAAAGGCAGAGGAAAAGGTGGGGCAGGACAGGACGATGAGTGCCCACAGCACGGGCCAGGAACTCACAGGGACTCGCCAGCGGCCAGCTGGACCCCAGCCCCATGCTCTGCAGCAACCCACAGAAAGGGAGGAGCAAGATAAAATAGCTCACTTTTTCTTCAAAATACAAATAAAGCGGTTGCTTAGGAGAAGCCCAAATATTTCCTGTTCTAAGAATAGAGAGAAATTACTTCCATGGTTTTGCAGAAAGGACAGCATGTAATATAATAAACATCACCCTGAACAACCTGCCCACGGTAGGTGCAGAAGCAAACAGCAAAGATGGAGTTGCACAAAAATGAGCATGATGCGTGTGAAATGCAGGTCAGAGACTTGAGTGTGACAGAAACGGAAGTGTATTCTTTCACACATTTTTGAAAACTGGTTCAGGGTACTTTGATGTGTTCTGCCTGGATTTGAATCCTGATTTTGTAACTTATTAGCTGTGTAACACTGAGCAGGATCTATGCAGATCTCGGTTTTCAATCACTGACAAAATGGAGATAGTAATAATGACCTCCAATAGGTGTGTGGGGCTGTAATTAGCCAATATATGTAAAGTGCTTAGAAATAGCATTTGGGATGTGGAAACACGACATTTTTTTGCGATTATAATTATTATTGACTAGCTAAATTGATTCTTCAAATCTCACCATCCCTGGTGACAACCAGCAACGGAGGGGAGTAGGGAGAACTCAGAGGGGAAGCAGCTGGTCCTTGGTTACCCATCCAACCTGGCACCATTTTGGATTTCCTCTTCCTTCTGGTCCAAAGCTCTGGGTGGAATCGGGTGATTGTCCACCCCAACTACTTGCCCCTTTGTGACTGGGGAGGGAGCCCAGTTTGCTTTTTGGGTAGTGGGATGGATCAGGATGGTCAGTTGGGAAAAGGAGGACAGGGCCAGCTAGAGTGCTATCGCTGAGCCTCCTGAGGGGACGTGAGGGACAGTCCTCCTCCTGGGACTGAATGAGAGCTGGGGAGAAGGCTGCAGTGATTCATTCTCCTCTTTGAGATGGTCATTTAGTCACTCTGAATTCATATTTCACCTCAAGGGGGTAAACTGAGGAAAGTTATGCCTGGGTCCTTGTACTTCACAACACTCAGTCTGTCGGCTGCCTCTGAGGACAGAAGTGACAACTTAGTTCTCTCCATGATTCCAATGGGTGACTCCATCCCTAACACAGGATGTGGGGGGCTCAGGAGGGACAGAAGCACCCCCAGTGCAGTATGTTAAAGGCGGTTCACAATTCCCAGCATAGCAGTTAGCAATTCCCAGCACAGATCTATTAATGCAATTCTGCAGTTATCCAGTGAGATGAGCTCCATATCTGAGGCTTCATCTTCTGGATATTAACCTCAGGCAGATTTCAAAGAATGCAGACTGAAGAGAGGAGCAATGTAAAAATTATTCAGGTCTCCTTAAAAACTGGACAACACATTACTACTTAGCTTTTTCAAAATTCCGAGTAGTGGACCAAGGTTTTAGCTCAGCAGTGCAAGTGTCTGCCTGGCAAGTGCAAGGTCATGAGTTTGCACAAAATTATGAGTAGTAGGCACAGTTCCTGGTGCTGGTGATCCAGGAGGTGCCTCAAGTGATCTATTCCAATGCTCAATTCAGGCTATTCCTTAAACTGTGAATAAAGCTGAAATACCACACATCAAAATCTATGGGTGTTATGGCCTGCATCTAGATGTCCCCCCAAAGCCTCATGCAACCATAGGTGGGGCCTTTTCAGAGGTAGCTGGGTGCAGAGTGTGTGGTACTGGAATTAAGGGTGTGTGTTTACTAAATCAGTACACTGATAGGTTTGGCACCGCCCTGGTCCAAGTAACCTAGGTAGAATATAAAAGAGTCAAAAAGAAGCTGCTAAGGTCCCTTGCTTGCTTGCTTGCTTTGCTAACTTCTGCCTGCCATGAACTGTTTCTCCTCTGCCATGCCACTCTGTCTTGGAGCCAGCTGACTATGAACTGAAACCTCTACAACCTGGGAGCCAAAATAAACCTTTCCTCCCTTAACTTATGGGTGTCGGGTATGTTAAATCAGCAACAAGAAAAGCAACTAAGACGATGAGTTATACTCAACTTTCACAGAACTAAGATCTGCTAGGTAAGCCTTTTGTGTTACATGTTGTGTACCAATAAACTCAATAAAAACTGTGCAACTCCAAATCTGCAAAGCTCTCAAAGCCCCAACTTTTAAATAACTATGTCTGATCCAATTTTTTTGTTCTTATATTGTAATACTTTATTTATATTTATTTGCATCAAAGGGAAGAAATACTATCTCGGTTGTTTTTGTTATGGCTTTCTCCTATCTAGAGCCATCTTTTTACATTAGATATGACAAAACCAGGGCTGAAAGAGTTACTGAAGATTGCATTTTTCCTTAGATGTAAATAAATACAAATAAAATATTAAAAGATAAAAACAAAATACCTATTAGGTCAGATATAGTCATCTTTCCACCCAGATTTCAGCGACGTATCAATCATGGTGACTCATTCTGGTCTGTAATTCCCTATGGCTGCTCTTATTTAAATGTCTTCTAAGAAAAACCCAACAAGGCCTAGAGATATAGCTCAGCAGCACAATTCCTGCCTGCCAAGCACAAGGTACTGAGATCAAAACCTGGTACTGAGGGAAAAAAATAAACAGAAAAATAAGACAAGCACAACAAACACACACTATATTTATAAATTCCTCCTGGTAAGGTGCCTATTTACATCTCTTAGAGTTCCTCAGAGAAGGCTTATGTTGCAGTGTTGCTAACAGTGACTTGGAGGACTGTTACCTAGTGGTGGTCAGAAGACCAGAGGACTGCCACATCTGCAGCTCTCACAGCCCTCGGGTCTCAGCCCACACCAACCTCCATCGTGATGGCTTTCCTAACTCACTCACCTTTCCTTGCCTCCCATTTTCCTTCCATTTAAATGACTTTTGTTTCTGAATATTAACAGGTTTTAGCAAAATCTACACAACAACAGAGTCCCACACGTCAATTCCTGTATTTTCCTTTCTTATGTTCTACTCCTCATCACCATCACCAGAGCTCATCAGAAATGTAGTATCCATGCTTTCTTCTTATCCTCTTTGAAACAGACTATAATATTCCTTGTCGGGTTTCAGGGAAATGAACTCTGGAGACTCCAGAGTCCTAGGTTTGGCCAAGTAAGTTATGTCCAAACTTCCTCTATGCTCTTATGGCTGAAATTATATCTGTTCTCAGATATCATGTCTCCAGGGTAAAATTACAAATATTTTAAGCCATTCTCCCAGAGCAAAATATCCTTTTCTATCTTCATTTCTAGAAAACTTCTTGAAATCTTCATTTCCATCTCACAGTTCGAAGTGTAGTGGGCATCTAACAGTAGTAGATACCAATGTGTTGGAGACAGTAGTTTTTCGCTTTATTTTTAATACTCTTTCTGATGAAATTTAAATTAGTAAAATGAAAATAAGAAAACAATGGCCAAAGTGTTTACTAAGAAATTGTTATATAATTAAACATTCCTTAATAATCTGTATCAACATAAAATATCATATTAGACACATAAGATCAACTGTCTTTTGCAGCCTTAAGAGAAACATTTCCATTACTCAGTAAGTGTCTAATGATAAAAAAGGTAGTACTCTGTATAGTACGTTACATATAGATGGTATAGTGAAACTACTAATAATAATATAATAATAAAATATTTTAAAAATTATTTAAGAATAATAAAGGGTAATGTTGACTATTTAAAACAGAAGTAACAGATGAATCATTAAACCTATGCTTAATCAAAATATTAAAATTCCAAGAATTCATAAATATATTCCCTTGTGAGAAATCAGGAGCAATTGTTTTCAGTAAACAATGTTTGAGCATGTTTTTTGTAGCAAACCTTTTGGTAGTGCCCTGTTAATCTCTGAGAGACTGACACATCTGAATATATCGTAAACACTCTTCACATAAAGGTTAGCAGTCAGCAGGAAGAATGTCTGGACCCTCAACTTGTAGGGGAAATCATGTCAATAGTTCGGCCTATAGAAACATGCTCTGTAACAACACTGGGTGAACAAATGAATCACAACCATGGTAACTCAAAGTGTGCTAACACAAATGCAAAGTGTGTCAATTCAAATTCAAAGTCTGCTAACTCCAAGTTTCACTGACTTCCAGAGAGTTCTTTTGGAGAACATACTCATTTATATATAAAAAGGAAAAGCAACATTTCAACTTTAACACAGTCCCTAATTCTTGCGCTCTTCTTTTCATCCAGTGACCTTCAGAGAAGACCACCTGGAACATGCCTGTTGAATGAATACAGGTTTCCTGGCTCATTTCAATGAGGGGACTCCGCTGTCTCAATAAAAATATGACAGACGAAGCTCACGAGACCTGGACTCGTGTTTGCGGATTTTAGGACAGCAGGACTTTGCTATGGATGGGACAATGGCAGGAAGCGGGAGCACTCTGAGTAGCTATCTTAAAAATTCAATAAAAGTTGAGCTGTGACTGTCTGGCAAAAAGAAAAACAGGAGATGGGGACCATTTGGTCATCTTCAGGTGGCGAAAATGTCCACGCTTCTGCAGAGTTTAGCATGAAAATGGTCCATGCGGTGGCCTCCTTTCTGTCCTTCATGGTCACAGAGGGTCCTGATGTCATGTGGACGGTCTGTGAAATTCTGGGCTCACCAGGGCACACCAGGGCTGAGCTGTGTGTGCACAAAGAGAGCAGGCCCGTGGTTACATGGATTAAAAACAGTCCCAAATAGGAGCTCAGTTTAACGACAGTTACTGTACGAGCTGTGAGCTAACATATACATTTTTGGAATCGCTCTATGTGTTACAAAAATAGTAAATACTCAATAACAATTTCAAGTAGCTAGCTTTTTCTTTCAACAAACAAATACTATAAAAATAAAGAGTGTGATGTACTGAACTTCAGTCTCAGGATCACAAAGTGGGTGGGGAGCAGACCTGCTCAATACGCGCACAGCACCTTCCAGTGAGCGCCCGCCACGTGCCCAGCCAGCTGGCAGTGAAAGGAAATTACAGCAGTGTACTGTGCAGTCCAAACAGAAAACTATTACTGGTCTACACCATGTGCTGATGTTCAGTTTGGGTCCTTATCACGCAAGGTCGGTGTAAATTTGTAATTAAATTTTGACTACTGGTTTACTGGTTCACTGGAAATCGTAAATACTGGCTCTCAAATCCTTACGTATCACACACATAGCTCAGAGAACATGGATGCTTCTTGAGTTCTCATTAATAAAGGGGTTTTGTCCTTTTTATGCTGGTGGTGAGAATTTGATTTGTTTTCTAATTTGATGTCCATATGCTGATATAAATATATAAGATGTTACAAATTACATTGTAATGATGAACACCAATTAAATCAAATCATTAAGTGAAAACTGCCAAATGTGGAAATTAATAAATTACAAAAAAATCAGTAAGAGCACACTTATTTTGGAAAATTTTTTCCTGCTCCTATATTCAATTTTAATTTATTTTTTACACTGGGAATGGAACTCACGACCTCACACTTGCCAGGCAGGTGCTTGTGCTGCTGAGCTAAACCCCTGGCCCCCCTACATTCAATTTTAAAACACATGGAAATAATGTAGTTATTGGTTAACTAGGTCCTACTTGTTAATTATTTATATTTCTACCCAAATCTATCCGTGGTAATATCAAGCCTCTTAAATGAAATGTCTTAAAACTGTGTTAATTTCAAACCAACTGGAATTGCAGCATATCACAGAAATACGTTTTCTTATTACTTTCACTTGTCAATATGACAGAGGACACCATCTTCCACAGAGTCTGAGACACATATGCTAAACTTCTCCAACAGCTTTTGTTTCTATGATGATGGTGTTCTTGTAGCTTCATCACTAAAAACATCAGTGTTCTCCCACAGCCCATCCTTGCCCACCACTCGCTTACTCACGAAATGAGTAATTATCAAGTATCACACAGCAAAGAGGAGTGAGAACAAAATACCGGGCCTCCTCCGGGGATGCTGCACCCTGGGAGGACACACGCAGACATCTGCTGGAACGTTAAGCAGTCACACCTGTGCTCGTGAGCGATCGGTGCGAAAACTTAGAGACTTCAGACCAGGGGGACAGGGCTGCAGGTGTCGGGAGCGTTCCCACAAGATGATGCCTCTGCCACGCACAGAACACAGCCGGACGACACCTGACCCCGGGGACTCCCGCCGCGCCTCCTGGGACCTGCGCCTCACTGGTCTGCAGTTCACCTTGGTTCTTCACGTCAGTTTCATCAATGTTTCCTCAACCTAGGCTTCTGGAGTTCCCCTTCAACTATTAGTGCAGGGCTGTTCCACTTAACCTTCTGAATTTCATCTGGCTATCAATGACAGCTAAAAGCAATACTTATGCTTTTTTAAAAAAGTATGATTTTGAAATGTAGTATGCATTGTTGTAATACTTTGTTGGGTTTTGTTTCATTTTTTGGTGCTATGGATCAAACTCAGGACCTCCCTCAGGGCAGGCAAGTTGTCTACCACTGAACTACACTACTAGCACAAGTAATTTGAACCCTAACTTTGATATGTACACATTATAGCAGTTATGCTTTCTTGATTTTCCACAACTGCAAATCCAGTAAGTGTATCTTTTACACATTCATGGACAGGTGACAACAGAACATGCGACCTCTTCAAGGACCTTCAGGGAATGAGGTTGTGGTTGAGAGTAGAGCACGAATGCTCTAACAGTGCACAGAATAATTTAAGTAAAAGATGCCCAGGAATCTAACAATCTATTCATTACTTTTTCTAATCAATGAATATCTCTAGGTTGCATATTACCAGGGACTTTTTTGGGGACTGACATCATCTCTGATCTCCTTGGGTATATGCTCTAGGGGGTAAAAATAATCAGAGACAATAAACCAACCAATGAATGAATGAATAAACTATGTACACACAAATGAAAATATAGCTACCTATGATAACCTAAGGGTGATGGCCATACCAAAAGAGAGCACACCAGCACACCAGAACACACACCTGAGAAAGGTACGCAGCACACGGGACCAAAATGACGAGGCAGGTATAGTTATCAAAGACAAAGAGCATTCAAGGCAGAAAGAGCAACCGTACCGTGGACTGAATGTGTCAGGTGTGGAGCCCTAAGATCAGGGACCGTGGTGAAAGGTGCGAGAAGAGAGATAAGGAGGCAGCTCCTGAGCCAGGGAGAGAGTTTGTTCTCATTGTACTGGGAAGCAGCTGACATGTTCTCAGCAGAGAACAGAACGGTAAGGATTAGGTTCCCAAAGATGACTGCGAGGGCTGATCACGAGACAGATGCTACAGAGGTGAGAGGAATTCAGAAAAACTACACAAGGCAGCAACAATCTGACAAGAGGATGAAGACTCAGACTAAAGTGGAAAGAAACGGATGGATCCAGAAGATATTTTAGAGGCAGGTTGACAGGACCTAAATGGAATGACTATGAGAAACAAGAGAAAGAAATACAAACGCTCACTCCTAGTTTTCTCACTTCAACCAACCGAGTGTGTGTTGATGAAAAAGACCGAGAGAGGACAATTGGAGAGAAACAGATTTGTGGCAAACAACAAGAATTTGTTCTTGGGACACATCCAGTTGGAGATGCTTGTTAGAAATCCGTAAGAAACCTTCGAGCAAGCAGGTGGAAATGGGGTTTTGATGCTCCAGGGGGAGGCCTGAGCTAGAAATAAACAGTTGAGAGTCTTCCATTGACAGATGGTATTTAAAGCAATAGGATCAAAACATCACCTGGCCAGAAATCATAGCTTGACAGTAAGAGATGCCAGGGAGCATCACGGAGAACCCTAGTGCTCAGATATTCAGCAGAAGACAAACTAATCAAGAGAACTCAGAAACATCAGCTAGTCAAACGGGAAGTGTATTCAGAGTGCAGGATGCCATCAAAATCAAGGAAGTAAAAAGGACCGAGATGCAGTACGTGAATATACTCATCGTGTACTGCAAATGTACACCAAGAAGAAGTATTTACAAAGATAACAAAGTGCTCAGAGGAGAAAGCAGTCAAATTTGGTGCATGATATTAAGCGGTGAAGAAGGGTGAAGATGTAACTCGGCTGCACCAGTGCTACCTCAGTGGAGTGCTTGGGAAAGACGCCTCCACAAGAATAGGACAGAAGTCGAGGCCACGGTTTCAAGCTGCTTTCCAGTGAACAGAGCATGGAAAAGTGGGGCAAATCATAGACTCAAGAGAGATTTGGTAGCTGATGACATAGAAATGACCTTGTATTTACAAGAAATGTTGCAGGAGAAAGAACAAATGGACTGCACAAAACCTCAGCTGAGAAGGAGCAGACTCCAGAGAAGAAAAAAGTGAGTGACCTTAGAAGATTTTTTGTAGCAGGTGTAGTGGCCCATGCTGGTAATCTCAGCACTGTGGGAGGCTGAGGCAGGTGGATCTCAAGTTCAAGCCTGGCCTGGGAAACCCAGGGACTTAGAGAGACACTATCTGGAATGAATGAATGAATGAGTGAATGAATGAATGCTGGGATGTAGCTGAATGTGAAGGCCCTGCTTCAATTCCCAGTGCCAAAAGAAAGTTATTTTGGGGCCAGGATTATAGGCAAACTTTCTTTCTTTAGTGAACATTAAAGACACTAATACGGGATGATATAATAAAAATACTTAGAACCCTAACCTACAAAGCCTCATCTGGCCCCTTACAAACCGTTATCACCATGGCCAGACTGGTGGAAGGGGTCCTAATGCCCTCGGTGTACCCCAGGACACGATTCTTCCGGTCACCACTGTGCAGATGCCACACGGTCACAGATTCTCAGGGACGTGCGTGTCTGTCCCCGGCTCCCCTCACTGGCCGCTTTACCCACCGCACCCCTGCTGCCTCCTTCTTCTCTCCTGCTTCTATTTTTTTCCCTTTCTGAAAAGCTTCCCTGCAGTAGGAAGCTCCAGGCAAATTTCTTCTCCTTGACTATTCTCATCTCTCACCTCCCTTACCTGTAATCGGTAATCCAATCAGTGATCAGTAATCAGATTAGTGATCAGTAATCTCATCAGTGATCAGAAATCTCAGGGCTTCTTCTGCCAAAAGAAGACCTTGCTAAATTTCTCTTTAGAAAATCCTTTTCCATTCTCAAATGTGGAAAGTCCTAAAATTCAGTTTGGGGCTCTCAAGCTAAAAAATCATCAATATTTCCTACCTGGGTTAACCTGGTATGGGGAAAATCCGAGGATCAGGGAAAACATCACATAATATGGACAAAATATTGGGTACAAACTCCTGGTCCCCGGATACAAATCAAACATGAGACACATTATCAGATGATGAGTCAAAATCAAAGTAAACCACCTGCACCAGAAGCAAACTCATACACAGCAGAAAAGCCTGGGTTCAGGCAGACAGTCTCGGTGCAGCCCAGCGGTCCTGGGACACAGCCCTCAGTCTCAGTACAAGAAATCCTGAGCCATAGCTCGCTGCCTTCACTCCCATAAACCTTTGCTCCCCCACAAAGAATAATCCTGGAAAACTCAGAGCCACATAGGACTCTGGTCCAGTTGTTAACCCGTTTCCACTTTGGGTGGTTTCGAATTTCCTGCCCCTGCTTCCTGACTCGTTGAGCTGCTATGGTCCCGTGTCATCCATGCCACCAACCCTGTGTCATCTTCCCCAAGCGTGGGGGCTGTGCGATAATTAAAATGAAAGATCTCAGTTTAAAACTCACAGTCGACAGCC
The DNA here is from genome assembly GCA_004363535.1 of Dasyprocta punctata. Classification (NCBI taxonomy): domain Eukaryota; kingdom Metazoa; phylum Chordata; class Mammalia; order Rodentia; family Dasyproctidae; genus Dasyprocta; species Dasyprocta punctata. The sequence goes on from RJWM01000271.1 coordinate 170,120, forward strand.
AGATGAAGTCTCCTGAAGGCTGCTTGAAACTACAGACCAGTGTCTCTGGAGCGATGAGGACCTACACAAGGAGCGCCGTGCTCATGAGCAACTTCACGACTAACTCAGGCTCCAACGTTTTCTTCATTAGACACACTGGCCCAACACTGGGGAGCTGGGCGTGGGCTCACTGGGGGTCTACACCACCTGCTCACATCTGGGTTCTCCCATCCTCTGCACATTTACCCAATAAAGCTCATTTTTTCCTGACTTGATGGACACTGCATGTATCACATGAGCTGGAAATTTGCATCAAGAAAGACCACTGGCATCTCACACTCAGAAGAGTTCTGTGGAGATATTAAAACTTGCCCACCAAGCACTTGAATAACCTTTATATTTTTTTTTCTACACAATCTCTAGTTCCTTCCTTCTTTTAGCACAAGCCCCTTCCTTCTCAGCCCAGGTATTGGCTATTCCAGTGATTAGATCCAAGATGACCTTTTTGCACGAAGAAGGGTAAAGAAAATGCTTCTTCAAAGTCTCTGCACTTTTTTGTCATCAGCGAGGAGCCTGCCTCTCCTATCTGATAGCGGGACAGTCTTCCTTTATCACTTTCTTGGGTTTAATGTATTTTTTTAAAAAGAATATAGGTTATATTTTTCTTCATTATCTCATTTATTTTGCTTTGTTGTTGTTTTTCGCTCCCTTTTCTAAATCATGCAATTAGGTCCTGACTTTCTGCAATTTTTTTCACCAATCTGTTTGCAGCCTTCTTTAAAGTCTCAAAGCACAGTATGTATCCACCTGACACTTCCTTTATTCTCCCTACATAATCTATTGTGATGATTCTGGGGCCTTCAGAAGTTTCTGCTTTGTGAAATTCAGAATATTCTTCATCGGGTCCATTGATGAGATGGCTTGAGGTGGAAGAAGAAAAAATATATTAAATGGAAGTTTAATAAACAGAAAGGAAAATGAAATTGGGAAATAAAGGTAAAAACAAATGGAGCGCACAGTCCATCAAGAAACACAAAATGAATTTTAAGGGTATTTGATGAAAAACAATCGTACAAACTGTGAACAAGGATTGAACGAATGGTTAGCGGATTTAAGGAAGAAAGAACTGAAGGACAACTTGTTCTGACCCGAGGCAGAGCTTCTGCCTTCGTCTCACACCCAGAAGGACAAGGCCGGCACGAGGGTCCAGGGAAGAGGGCAGACCAAGGCGATTCCCCGCCCAGAGGTCTTCCTGCCGGCGGGAAAGTAATGGACTTGCGGTTGTTTCCCCAAGACTAACAGATAAGAAACAGGAGACAGAAAACCATGCTGGTCAGAGCTCCCGGCGCCCTTCTGCACAGAGGCTGGGAGGTGAGGTATGAATTCTGAATATTAGTTCTACCTAGGATATTTTTCTCCTACTTCCCTCTGTGTTTTCTATAAAGTTTCTCCTTACTTAACAAACCCCCTCGTCTGACCAGAGCTATCAACTTTTCCTTTTCTCCCATTAAAATTCCTAACATGGCACACTCCTGAGGAATCCAATTTGGAAAAGCACTTCCCTCTATTTTCTCTCCTTTCCATTTCACTACATTACCTCTAATTTAGTTCAAGAATATGCCTGGTGCTTTGAAAAATTCATGCACTTCAAGAAAATGGGAAGGGTTTTCTTTGCTACTAGGTACACACTAATAACGACATATTAAATTGGCACTAAACTGAACATGCTATCTTAGTGTCTCCAACACACTGATTCTTACTTCTGGGTACTTTTGCATATTAGAATTTCATTTCCTAGAAATATCAGTAAACACTAAATATTATTTATGATTATTTTTAATTCACTAAGATATTCTGTTTTCTACTTTTTGTTTGGTATATTTCAAACTTTTGAAAGTTACAGTATCATCCCATGAGCATGCATATATCCTTCACTCCCAAATTGATAACACCCTAAAATTCACTTTATGTCCCTTGTTAAGTAGCAATATAATAATAGTGATAATATCATTGCTACTTTGCTAAGTCACCTGAAAGTCAGGTATAGACATTATGGTCCTTTACTCAAAGTAGTTGAGCATCCATCACTTAAGAACAAGGATGCTCTCTAACCTAGCCATGAAATATTTCCTTAACTCAGGATATTTAATTTTGATAGAATAAGTACATAATACACAACCCATATTCAAGTTCTGCCTGTCATCCTAAAGTCACTTACGCGAATCTTTCTACAATTAACAATCTAACTCAGCATCTTATTTTATCCTTACATGAGGCAGTACCACCTTTCTCTCTGAGAGTATATGCAAACAGTCTACATTTTAATTTTATACCTCCACTCACAACCAGTAATTTAATAATTCTTGTTCATCTACCAGTTTCCTGAATTTGATTTTGGATAATCACTGGAGGGAGTCAATATCTTAATCTGCTTTCCTTCGTGGTCTTCTGATTTCCCTACAGAACCTGTGCCTGTTGGCGATCTCGGTAACCAGGACACGCTCATGTTCCTTTAAGCTTACAAATTGTTAAGATTCCTTTCTGTTCTTGGATGTGATACTGTGATTATCCATCTTCATGATTCCTACAAGAGTACATTTCAGCCCAGGGAAACCAAGTACTCAGGTCTATGTCATTTAGTTTTCTAGACATCCATCATCAAAAAGCATCCACTCTTGAAAATTTCAGTTCTTTGGACATACAAGACAGAAGACAATCTTACTCAATTTCCTGTCTTTTCTTGCCATAGAGTTTTATTTTATCACTTCAATATATTTCCTAACAGTATCACTGTGTGCATGGACGTAGGTACACACAAAGAGATACCTGTAAAAAAAAAGTATTAGAGACTCAACATTTCGGCAGTTTTAGAAGTTCTGTCTAATCTCTTAAATTCAGACTTCATGACCTGTAGACTACACACCAAGTAGCACACATAATTAGCATGACAGTGTTCACATGAGAGGCACACGTAATACACTGGCGGCACCCCCAAAACCCATAATAAAGATGCATGAACATGTACAAGAAAGAGCTTTAGCTTTGCACTCAGGCATCTCGGGTTCAAATCTCCTGTCTGCTCCTTAAAACCTAGTCTTAGGAAAACTACTTCACCTTTCTCTGGCTTAGTCTCTTCATCTATAAAATGAACTCTACATGTTAAAATAATTCCCACAAAACTATAATACGCATGACACATATAAGGTTATTATCAACAGATTGGCGGTAGTATGCTTGCCCCTAACAGAATTCTATGAATTCCACCAGCCGGGGTCTGTCAAAGGCCCTCTTGCTATAAAGGCCCCGTCCAACCTCGGGGTTCCAAAGTCCTATCCGCATGCAGTGCGGTGCACCTCCAGAAGACAGAGTCCCCTCATCCGCCCAGGCCACACGGCCCAACCTGCAGCTGAACTTGCCCCTCTACGCAGCTCTGAAAGCTGATTAAACACCATCTGAACACTTTCAAGATGGAAATTCCAGTCATAATTTTGGAAAGGGACAATTAGAAAATACTTTTTTTATTCTAAACTGGCAGTAACCACCCCATAAAAATGTCTACCAACTACAAAGAGAACCACACACATTTCCTGCGTACTTGCATATCATGAGGGGGACACTCAGTGTCTCTTTCTACCCTCTCCATAACCTCAGGAAACACATTCTGTTGTTCTTTCCATAATTTGGGCCAGTTTGAAACTGATTTATTGATGTCTGAAGGAGCCATTTTTCCATGGTGATTCAGCTGAAAGATGGACTAAGACTTTGAACTAGAAACAGGCTTTCCTCTAATCTACTTCCATACATCTCAACAGATTGTTTTACATTACTTCTTTAAACATTTTCAATATGATTGACAAACACTGACAAAACTGCCAAAGTAAAAATGTAATATTCACTATCATGATCATAAGCATGTATGTGCATGCCACTATAGAAGAAATGCAAACACAACATTTTCATGCCTACTCACAGTTTCCTGTGGAGACTCCTAACATCACCTCTCGCAACAAGGCTCTACCGCGCCCTCGCGACACGGAGGTACCGAGGGAGGTCAAACCAACTACCAAGCACAGGTCCTCCCAAGAAGGAAGAAAGTCTGCTGCACCAGACAGAAATATTACAAGTTATCTACCCAAAGCACAGATCATAAACATGATCCTTTTTTGATTTTTATTGGGACTGAAATAATTGATAGTGACAGAACAAAGAAAAGATTTGTACAACCATAAAAATCACTTTGCAGCTACCAATATAACTGAATCCTACATCTAATGGATTATGTGGCCAGGCCAGCCTCGTAATAACATCTAGTAACTAACTCTGGCCATACGCTGGTGTTCAATGACCAAAGGCCCCATTTAATTAAGAAGATGGATTTATGTGTGCTAATAATTCAGGTTAAAGCTTTGAAACCACAGTATTACTCAAGTTAAAGAATCTTTGTAGCCTAATCACTTTTTTTCTTACTGAATGCACCTACTATTTTTGCAAGAAAAATATAATAGTGTATCAGGCATACTTTAAAAATATGAAAACACAATATGATTCAGCATATATTTATGTAATTTGTATCAGGATAATTGTCTTCGATTCTAAGCAGACCTCCGTAACAAACAGGGATTATTAATCTTGCAAAAACCTGATGTTGAGATAAATGCACTTATCAGACATAGACATAGAAAAATATAGCCAGTTTCGCTTAGGAGGAAAGTTATCTAGAAATAACCTAATGGGCCCTATCATGTGTGGTTTTCTATATTTTATTATTTGCTCCAGTCATAAATCACGACATGTATACTCCTGGCTAAAACATCTTCTGGGAATAAAACTCCTTCATTACAAAGTTAATGTTGAAAAGCACTTTGTAAATCAAATGAAACAGAATCACTGAGACCCACAGCCCTGCAGTTCAGGAAGTTCATAGGTCAAAGTCGCACATGGTCTTAAACGAAACACAGCTGGGAGAACTGAGAGTCCCAGACGTGCTGAGGAGTCTTTCTTCTTTGCCCCACACGGCTCAAGGTGGTAACAGCAGGTAAAACAGTGGGTGAAATTTGCAGGACCTTAGATTGATTTAGACAGATGTGCTAAAAATCACAATCTCTGCTTTTCACCTCCTTGAAAAGTCTTTATCCTATCAACTTTCCTTTCCTACAGACATTTCACATAAGACAACTCTGCTCGTGATGTGTCTATCCAAGTTATCTTCCATTACTGACTTAACATCTCTTCATAATATCTTTTAAAAGAACTAACTGGATTTATTAAAAGAAAAAAAAAAGGTTAGAAGATGCCTCTCCACTAATACCCTTTCAATCAATATCCAGCAATATTTACTCCAAGATATCTCACTGTCTAACAAAAAGTCCACCAGAGATTGGACATAAAAAGCCCAAGACAGTTCAGTATAATGGAGACTGCCTACTGATTGAATTATGTAAAGTACTATAACTTCCACACACAATCAAAGGCAACTGACCTCAATTAATTGTTTCCCAAGTCAATACAGTGCGTCACCCTGCATTCAGAATTAGTAAGGCCATTCATTTTGAGATAACATAGTATCATTTGATATCAAAAATGATACTTGGACTTTAACCCTTAATCCATCAGAAGAAGTGAATTAACTAAACAAGAAATTTATAAAGATGAGGCCATTCTTATAGGGAAACCTTAACAGAGGCTGAAATGATTGCTTGGGTATTGGAAATCATCAATCATTTTAGCAAACCCTGTGGATTCTGAACTCCACAGAAAATGAAATGAAGGGAGGATTAAATTAAGTCGCTCCCTTGAAAAGTGCCTACACTTGCAAATTTCCCAATGAGCTGAGGAGTCCCTGCCTGGCTATGCCCCGGGAAGCCAAGGCCACTCCGCTGAGGAAGGGGCTGTGGAACGCAGTGGGCAGACTCCACAGACACCATCAGGACCGCACACGGAGAGAAGCCACTCTTCTCCTCCTCGAAGCAACGGGGCTTGATTCAGGGACTTTGCACACCGTATTCTGCTGAATAAACAAGCATCCAAAAACCCTTGATTGTGTCTAGTGCTTGGCGATCTGGCTGAATATCTATAATTATCTAAAAATGTTTTCTCCTGGGCAGGGGAGTCCCTCTTAAACCCAACTCCTTGCTTATACCGGCCACTTCTACCAAAAACTTCAGAGAGCACGTGCTGTGTTTCACCACCTACCACACAGACTGAAACTGAACACCTGACAACGGCATTTACTCCCTTCTGTAAATCTGCTGCCCTGAAAGAGGCTCACTGTCCGACAGGAAGACTTTTCCCTGGTCCCATCCCAGCAAACACGTCTTAGCAACTGAGTCTGAGGGTTCTACTACGTGGATCTAAAACCTTGCCTTTTTATCACCATTCCAAAATTTAAATGAAATTTCTAATATAGCTTCAGGAAGAGCAACTTACAAACTGAAAGGCTGAAGATGTCCCATGTCGCCCATTAGTGGGTTTAAAATGATGAACCATTAGCTTTTTCTTGTGAGTTATGGCACGGGCAATGGTTACGGAGTAAAGGCCACACACCCAAGGATCTGCTGGGAAAGGACCGGCCAAGCACCTCAGGTCAGGACTTCTGGACTAGCCTGGACTCTGACAGAGTGGTGAGGAAGCTGGGAAAGTTGCAGGTTGCCATTAGAGCGCCCAGCACAGAGGATTCAATGGGAAGTAACCATGGCAGGGAAGGAAGAGTGAGCCAAAGAGAATAAGAAGGAAAGAATTAAAGAGTACAGGGGGACCCCAAAACTCTGGGCCAGGGAACCCAAGGGTCCACCTCGCATATATATTCAATGTGTGTGTTTGTGTACATGAAATGTGTTGTCAGCTGCAGAAAGTTACTGTTTGTATGAACTTAAAAGAACTTCTTCTTAAACATGTGTTGGCCACTGTGTTCTCTCCCGCATAGTGACCACCCTCACGATGTAGGGAGTATGCACTCTTTCACCTGCTTTTACTTGGCCAAAAATCACTCTTCAGGACCCGTTTCTTTTACTACCTTTAGTAAAACTTTGCTACCATTAAAAAAATGTGTTGACTGAGGATTTTAGAAGAGCTCTTCCTAGTGATTTGACCAAAAGGAAACATCTTTCTCAATCCTGTGAAATCATTTGTCCATTTCTTCTGTACACGTTCAGCATGGCCACACATTGATTTACTAAAATAGACACAATCTCTAAAGTGTGGAGGTTACAGTTTCAGGCAGTCTAGTCACAACGAAATGGGGTTTCCCAGTCTCTTTAATGGACTCTGACATTAGTTCAATACCAGATCCTTGCTAACTTATACTTGAAATGAGTATATATAAAATTTTCCTGAACTCTGAACCTCTTTCTTTTCACTGAAATTTCCTTCCTGATTATAATTTAAATAAAAAGCCCCATAATTAATTTCAGAATGTAAATGTCGCACTCTTACATTCCATGCATCATTTTTAATTGCCCTATTTCTTGACCTAGTAATTATTGCTTGTCTGAGTTATTTAGCTCTCCCCTCCCCCAGTCAACCAATTCTTACTTCCAGACAAGATGTTATAACATTAGGAAAATCTTTAGGTGTACGTTGCACTCTAAAATGAAAATCTATTTTCCTAAATATACTTACTTATTCTATGCATACTTTTATTCAGCATCCACTTACTCAACCCCAAAATTATCTCTTCAAGTAACCCCAACAATACACAAATTAAAACCTGCATTTCGTGTCAGAATTCTGTACTGAAGCTCAACCCAGTATACAGGAACTGGCACTTACAATGCCTCTCTATAGCCCACAACATAACCTCGTCTGCTTTTTAATTTCCAATCTGAAAAAAAAAGTTCTGACATGGTTTTAAGAATAGGGAAGGTAGACTATAAATCACATATTAAGCAACACTATTTATATTAATATTATATTAATTTTAGAAAGTTAGAAGGAAAATTTTAATTTGCACAACAGATTTTCTGTCTTATTCTCTCAACTCACATGGCCCACACAGCTCTATGGCGTCCCCAGGGAAGCTCTCTGTCTACTGCATCTCTAAATCTCTCCAAAGCAGACCCTAAGTGTCACGGACCCCTGCTGCTCGCAGTGGACAGTGGGAAGTCCCAGACACACAGTACGGCCTGGAGAGTTGGGCAGAGTGGGGTTCACAGGCGTGTTCTCAACTCCTCGGCGCCTACCCCAAAGTGCAGGTGTAAGGCCCATCCAAGACGGTCTCCAGTCAGGTGTGCAACACAGAACCTGCTCCATGGCACGCGCCCAGACACACTGACCTTCCTCATTCCTTCCTTCATTGAAATTTTAAAAAAATAAAGCTTAGAAAGGATCTGTTACACAACCACTTCAAAAGAAAATGAATTTGGTAACACGTCCACCTTACAGCACATAGCAAATGCTCCTTTACAATGCATATGTGGTCAGATGGCTGCCCACCATGGAAAAATAAGAGTGCGCTAGATACTGCTAGCAAGCCGAAGAGAAAAACGATGAAAAAATGACCCACTAGAAACAGATGAAATGGAAAAAATGATTGTTTAAAATCTTATCGTAGACCTGAAATGCTAAAAGGGATTCAAAGAATCATTTTAGGAATGTGTTGTACAGTAAGTCTAAATTTCTCAAAATCCTTGAGCCAGGCAAGGTGAATGGATTTACCTTCATCCTCCAGCCCAGCCTGGGCTCCCAGGTTCTGTAACTCCATGGACAAGAAGACGGACTCGCAGCTCCTCCTTTGCTGTAGCTGTCCAGTACCTCCTCACTCTGAGCAGGGCTGGCGACCTCAGACAGGCACTGAACAGGAGTCCACCCCTACACTCAGGAGCACAACAACTTTCACCTGTGAATCCTGACCTCAAGGTCTCTCTCCCAGCTTCCAACCATGGGAGGTCTGCACCAAAACTCTGGAAATCAGTCAATAAAACGGGTCACATCCACACACAATGGCACAACAACGTCCCAGGATGAATGGGTTTAAGACTGTCACCTCCAACTTGGTGCACACTTCGTCTCTCCCCACATGTATCCACTCACAGGAAAGACTCTTGAGGAAAAGCACTGTGTTGTATTTACCCAAATTCTCCTTCATTCTCCAAGAGTCTAGCATTATGGTCGGAATAAACACTTGATTAATGTCAACAAAATTGAAAATAAGTGAATAAAAGCAATCGAACATTGCAATGAACAAAGGATGGTCAAATCTGAGACTTTCCAGGCAAAGAGGCTGCTATCATCACAGGATCACAGAACCACTAACAGTAATAACCCTCCAGGGCATTATAACTTCCAGGCGGCGTCAGACGTAACACAAATCCAATACCATCGGTATTAGATGTAAAATATGGGCCTAGCAGCGTCAATATCAAGATGAAGAACCCAAGTCCAGTATAATTATTGTTCCTTGAGCTATTCTATAATTTTAAGAAGACAGAGAAAACCTGTGGGAGAGTAAATTCCACCTCCACCAAAATCAGTGCTTGGGAAGCTCTTCTACGGAACGCTTTCACATCCAGGTGCCTTAGAAGTTAGACTGGCTCAGCCCTAAGCTATGACAAAGGAACAGAACCATAACTGATCTTTATATACTGTCCAATATACTGCAAGATTTTAGAGAATGTTACTTGCTGGTTCACATTCATATATAGGGCATCTATTATAGTTAAGCTTGCAATTTCAATAAAGCATTATTTTGAAAATTCATCTTGTACAAAGAATTTACATAAATACTAATGCTGATGCAATCTATATTTTTAAATGACACCTAACAATGGTATTATTGAGGCAATGTAGCTAGCTAGAGAGATCAACCCACAACTAGCAGCTACAAATAATAAATGCTGGAAACATAAATAGCTCAGAAATGTTCAGATTATTTTTGGCAGTCCAATAACATAAGTAATACACAGCTCCAGATCATGTATTATTTAGCATCTGCCTAACTATTGTAAAAACAATCAGTAATTTGACATAGAGATTAACCACCTTCGTCCCTTTGGAAAACATCAGTGAGATCAGATTGTTCAAAGAATCTGAATTCTGAGGCACCCTGCAGAGTGTTTCCCGTATGGTGAAAGAGCAGAGGTATGTGCCAAAGTGAAACCATCCAAAGCGCTACCGAAATAGGGCTGGAAACGTCATCACTCTCCTGTTGCTTTCATTCTCTGCTAGGCTGGAGGGACACGAAACCAAAGAAGCATGTTCACTCTTAGACAAGATGATACACATTCCATTGTTCACCATGGCAATGCACAGTTTTTTGTTTGCATTTTAATCAGTTCAGATGAATCCATTCTTTCAGAAACAGATGAGAATTCTGAAATACCCAACATCGGAAAAAAGTTTCATTCAAATTGTCAGTCTGCATTGTATGATGATGGATGAGAAATCAAAAATCTGTAGGTACAGCACGCTCAACTGTGAAGTTGAGACTGGTTTTGTCAGGTACTGTTCTGTATAGACCTCTGGGTTCCACAGATGAGCAGCTCCGAAACTTCAGCACACATAAAGTTTCCCTGGAGAGCTCATTCATTACTCCTCAGCTTCTTGGACTCAAACTGTGGAGATTCGGGGTTTGCAGGACAGAGAAAAACCGCACAGATTTGTTGTGCTACCCGGCTTCAGGGCATGCTGGTGGCCGAGGGACACTGACTCTGGCTCTGGCTCTGGCTCTGGCTCTGGCTCTGGCTCGACCCTCCCTGTGTCTCAGGGCCCTGTCACAATGCATCCTAGCAACAGTTGAGAAATATCCATTAAAAATGAATCTTGAAATCCTCTTGTAATACAATTTCTGAAACCAACCCCAGAAATGCTGATTTTCTAGCTCTAGTTTTATGACACACTAGGTTATCTCCAATTATCTCCAGGGGTGATAGAACAGTTTCACGAAATTAATTTACTCCGTTTTAATTTAACAAGGTTCACATCTGGAAAATGAATGCAGAATTTGTTGGTTGAAGTAAAAGTAAAGAACAGCTGAATCCATTAACTCTGCTCCTGTAACCCAAAGCACTTTGCTTAATTTTGTTAAATTCATTAAGGATTTTGCTTTTAACTTGGACCTTCTGCCTCATTCTAATAGAGTGGCAAGATGCGATGGTCAAGCTGCAAACTATTTATGGAAGGGTAATTATAAATATGCGGAGGCACCAATGAACCCAGTCACAGGCGATGCCGGGGGTGTCTCCAGCCCCCCATGGTTAAGGAGACAGATGACTTCCATGTCCTTCCTTTCTCTAACAAATTAGCCTCCAGAGCAAGTTATTGAAAATGAAGACGGTATTTCGTAAGTGCTGATGAATTATTTCCATTTATCTTTAGGTTGGTCATAATTATGTTTGAAAGAATGTGCGTTTTTTTCTAAGTGACAAAAAAATCTTTCTAGAAGCAAACATAAAACATAAGTCGCGACAGTCCTTGCAAAATAAGAAAGGAAAGGCTGTTTCAAAACGGCCAAGAAAACACTTAATAATTTCCCTCAACTGATGTATCTGGTTCTGAATTTGTAATTTAGAATTAGATTTTATAAATCAAACAGGACAAAAATTAAATGCCAACTGCTGGCTTTACCACAATGCTGTGAGAGGTAAGGCTTTTATAAGAGCAGAAAGAGGCATAAGAACACATTTTTTTTTTTCCTGCCTACATGCTTCATTGGAAGGCAAGGCTGATACATGTAGAAAAATGCAGAAAATACATGTCTGCCTGCCTGGCACTGCTACTGCAACAGAAGCACAAATGGAGCAATCATCATGGACCAGAACATCAACACCGGGAGAATACGGGACCTGCACCGGGCTTTCCAAGGGCCCAGGGTGTGCGTGATGAGGCTTCACCTGAACAAACCCAGACACAGGGACCGGAAGTGACTGTGCTGGCGGGGTTGGCAGGAGCAGCCTGCCTCACTGGGGCAGGGGAGACGGCCGGGGACGGGAGAAGCAGTTCAGAAGAGGAGAGGGAGAACGTCGGAAAATGAAGGCAGAAGAAGGAGGACCTGACGAAGCTGGTAATAGGGAGCCACCGAGGGGAGCAGGCAGTGGTACCGCCTTGCTGCTGACTGCTTTGAGAGCAACCTGGTACACCGAAAGGAGGAGAAATTATCAGGCAGATGCAGTATCAAAGAAACAGGCAATCTAAGACTCCTTTAGAGGAAAAGGAAGCGTGAAATAGAAATGCATTGAGTAAAGAAGTGAATGTTAGAAACTATTACTGGAATCCAGTGTCCAGAGGAGGAGTAAAACATCACAATCACAAAGAAAAACGAAACAAAACACAGAATGTGGACCAGAAAGAGCTCTGCTGCGCTGTCTTGAAGGAGGAAGTTATTTCTGCACATGCACACACTAGCACACTCACTCACACACACACACACGCTATCAGTTTCCATGTATAATTCATGAAGTCAACGTTCACAGCACTGAGATTCCTAAAACTACAGGCCTGGATGAGATGAAAAGTCACATTGTTGCTTGTAGCTTCCTAGGCCACAGATCCTTTTCTCTTAGACAAGAGAAAAAGAATGAGAAAGAACTTACCCAATACACATAACAAATCAAAAGACGCCGTGCGTGAACTGCATTGACTGCCAGTCCACATTTGATAGCGGTCAAGGAGGGCTTACCTGCACCAGCCACCATGCTGGGTGCTGGAACCATGAGCACCACTGAGGTGGCGGGTCACTCCCCACCTCTACAAGCACTCGACAACCAAATCTAGCCTCCTAATGCAGCCCAAACTGCAGCACCAGGAGCCCAGGGGAAATCTCAGAATTCTTACAAAAAATAACAAAACTCCCTCCTCTGTGATAAAGAAAGTTCCAACTAAGGGTTGACAAGAAAAGGTGAAACTTCTTAAAAGTGAAGTTTCAAATGCTTGCTACAGTTCTCTTTTGTAAAATTGTTCAAGGAAGGGGTTTATGTTACAGCTTTTATAGTCCAAAAAGATGCCATCAGACCAGGTGTTGATTGCAGAAGAGAAATGTGGCAAGGAAGGAAAGAGGGCATGCTTAATCTTTTCCCTGTGTTACCTTCCTCGAAGAGATGCATGCATTTTCAGCAGCTCAGTATAACCCCCTGGCATTTACCTGTTCAAACACATACTCCATTTAAATGAATGCATTGTGATTATTATAATTAAGCTCCTACCTGAAACGTATAATGTATGCTGAAGCAAACTCTTTCTTTTATTTTGCAGTCACCTAAACTACACTAGTCAAAGTACCTTTGAGTTTATTCCCCACCTATACAAATCTATCTGGCAAAATCATATAAATGAATAAGTTTGAGAGCAATGTCTCATCATTTCTACTTTCCTTTCCAACGGAGGGAAATTAACAAAGGAAATAGAAGCAAAAGAAAAAAGGGAATTTGAGTAGCATCTTTAAATATCTGGTGCTCACTGATCAGGAAACGGAAATCAAGCTTCTCTTACAAGAAGCTTAGTGAATGGAATGATCACAGTAAGATTTCGTGCTCTCTATATAATCAACTTTTTCAAGTTGTAGAAATTTTTTAAATCTGAAAAAAAAAAAAAGCAAAACTATTACATGTAACATGAACACATTGATTAACCAATCCTGAGGGAAAAAAAGACAGAATAAAACAAATACCATAATAATGGGCTAGAGGATTGCTGCCTGAGGTTTGGCCCACGCCTCTAGCAGAGTATGACACAGCAGCAGACATGACAAATCATTTATACAGCAACTAGCAGTTTGTTTAAAAAATGGTGCTGGACAACACTGATTTCTAAAACCAGAACTCCACATGTGCCTAGCAGCGCATTTTACCTGACCAAATAAAAATACAGCAGTTTTGTCAAACATGCCGTAAATGCAGTGGAGAAAAAAAGTATGGCATGACTTTAGACCCTTAGTTTACGTCCTCCATCTTTGAAACAAGTAAATGAAAAGCTCTTGTTAACAGAGTGTCACATTTTTAAGTGCCCTGTTAGATCTCATTTCTATAGACACTTTAAGACATTTGAAGTAAATTTTGTTTTTTTTAAGTAACAGAGCACTACGGGCGACACTGAAATTTCTCCAGCCGCGTGGCCTGCCTTTCCACTGCGTCTGGGTATGTGCTAGGATTAGACGCATCAGGCAGAGCACAATGGCGCAGCAGGCCCCGCCCTCTCCTCGAGCGCACACAGATGTCACACGATCATACCTCCCAGGACACGCCTGTGCTCCCACTCATGTCTCCCTTCCCGAACACGCAGGGTTTCAAACAGAGCAGACTGCACTCCTGATAACATCTGCTACAACAAATAACAAAAAAAGAGTGTGAAGTCTGATGAATGTTTAAACAGAACATTTTTTATGGATCAGCTAAATCTTTTCTGCTTTTTAATTAAAAGTAAAGAAAATGGAACTTAATTATCCTGTAAAGATTAGCTTGTGGGCATCTTCCTGTAAATTACTTCTAATTGAAAGCAAATTGTCAAGTGACATTCAAAGTACTGTCCTTTAAAACACAGCTGTTCTCCTGCTGATTTCAGTGCATTGCCTTGTTTTCTTGTTACAATATGCCATATTTGAATATTTTAACAATTTCACTGGTTTTGTATGAATTTCCATTTAACACATCTTAATCACATTTCTGCCTGTAGAAAAGTTGGCATCCTTAAGGGGTCCGCAGCACCGGCACCGGTCTATCACGGCGCGCTCCCCGGAGGTCTCGGGCTGCAGCTCGCATCCGGACATCAATGGTCCCAGAAGTGGGCAGTGCAGTGCCTGAGACGAGTCACGGCCCAGCTCTTCATGATACCTCTCTAATTAGGCCACAGTGTACTGGTGCCTTAAAACATCATAAAAGCACAAATGAAACTCATGCCAGCAACCAAAGTCAGGTAATTTCTCAGAATTCAGCACTTTAACACTAAAGGACAACATGCAGACAGTTGAGAGAGGATCTAGTGCTACGTTTTAATAAGCAGGCTGAGGACACAATCACATTAACCCTCTAATACACGTTTCTGTTTCTAACCATTTTATATATTTATCCACCCACTAATTATCATTGATTGGTTACTATTACCTGGCACTGTATCAGCTTTGAAGTTATAGAAGAAAAAAAAAAGAGTCCCAGTTGTGATGGAATGCACACTCAGAAAGAGAGAGAGAAAAGGAACCCTGGGAAGTTTTCAGTGTCAGGCCCTGGCTTGGGTCCCTGGGCACGGGGTCCTCAGAACGATCTAAAGTAACAAACATGCAGACACAGACTCCTCGTTTATGACAGGTGATTGGTGCTCAGAACCGGGTGAGGAGCAGAGCCAAGCAAGGAGAGGGCCTCGGCACTCAGACGCTGCGCACACGGGGCCAGGTGGTTCACAGGGGACGGGGACCCGAACAGTGCAGGGGAGCCCTTCAGGGGCAGCAGGAAAGCTCTGCGAGAAGGAACGTGCACGGCTCAGGAAGACGGTACGGGAGAGGGCAAAGCCAGACAGGTGAGAAAACGTTAACTGTGAGGCTTCAAACTGGACCTTCTTACTTTGAGAGTCTCATGACCCAAGCCACAGACTCAGCTGGTAAGGACTCCGCTTCCCCGGCAGGAGGCTATGCCCGAAGTTGTGTATTCCTCTCAAACCCTACATAACACAGTGACCTCATTGCTACACACATCAGCATTACCGGCCAGCGTGACATGGTGGGCCTGGCCCCACTGAGCACCACGGGGAGGTGGGTAGGTAGGGGGGTGCGCCGGCGGATAAGGCTGAAATATCCACACTGCAAGACTTGCTTACTCAGTAAGCCTAGAGGCATTCTAGAAGCACGCAGGACTGAACACTAGCCACATGTCGGTTCTGCAATCACAGAAACTTTCTGAGACAGGGTAACCAACCGGAGCTCGGGTCCCGAGCCTGCTCCCACCACCGCAGCACGCGGCACGTCCAGCGAGCACGCGGTAAGAGGAGTGTCAAGGAAGACGGCGTGGGTTGGTTTTTTTTTTTTTTTTCACATCAAAAGAACTGAAAAACAAAATACAGAAAAAGGAGTGTTGCCCAGACTTGTTCTCCAGTTAAAGTCATTCTCTCCCCTGGTGATGAAATGATGTTGCCATGCGTGCTTTCGCTATCGTAAGAGTCATTAATTACCTCTCACAGGAGGCACTGCGGGGCCCTCGCCATCCCGTGCATATAACTGAGATTTTACCACTTCAAGCACAGACTGGGAAAACAAGCATAATTTCATTAGATGTTTAAAAGTCCTCACACTAAGCTTCTTATGATGAGTTCAAAATTAAAACGTCATTTCTGTGAGGAGGTACTTAAGTCACCATCAAGTCCCCAAGTCAAGCCCACAGCACTGTTTTATATCCAGCTCTTAGTCCAACCTGAGACGCCAAAGTGTAGGCCACGAAGCACCAACGGACTGCGACGGAGCCTGGCTCAGGAAAGCCTCCTCCCAGCGGCTCTGTCCCCCCACGGCGGGCAGGCCCCCAGCTCCGACCCGGCAGGGTAGGAGCGCAGCTCAGGACCTGCATTTCTAACAAGCACTTGGGGAACGCTGATGCTGGGGGGCCCTCGGAAACCGTCACTCTTCCTCAGTTAGAAAATAAACTCCGTTAGCCAGGTATGGTGGCACACGCCTATAATCCCAGCACAGGGAGGCTGAGGCATGAAGACTGCGTGTCGCAAAATAAAAAGGACTGAAAAATATTCCTCAGCAGCTTGGTTTCCAGTGCTATGGGGTGGGAGAGGGGGTCTATTAGTTAAAAAAAAAATACACTGCTTTTAATATAAAATTAGATCGTTTTATCCGAAGGGGAAAATGAGCTCGCATCTTTTTCAATGCAATCACCTTTAACTATACACGTTAACAGAGACAAAAGTTTGGCTCCTGGATAAATGGCATACTGCTTTCTATGAAGTCTCCCAGATTTCACTATTGATACTTTAAATTAGCAACGTTTCCAGTGAGTCAAACTGAATTATTAAAGTGTTCAAGCAATCTCACCACAGGCCAGATCCTAGTCAAAGGATTCCAAAACAGAACTTTTATTTAAATACAAAATTGAGTTTGTACCTATATCACCTAGTACAATGCGATGTATATTTCACAAGTGAAATGAAAGGACGTAGTGATCTATTAGGGGAAACATGACTCAACTTCGTATCCGCCAAGTCACCAAGAAAAAAACAGACAAACGGGTGCATGAAGGACCCGTGGACGGTGTGCTCCTAGGTTACAGTGTCTGCTCAGGATCTAGCCATTCGGTAGGGCTCTAAAACGTTAGAACTGTTTACCAAGGCTTGCTTTGCGCTCCCCCACCCTGAGAAATCCTCTTTCCTTTCTTCCTACCAACACGCTTACATTTTCTTCTACTTTGTGCTCGACATTCAGTTGATACGACGACTTCCCATCTAACTTTACTCTAGCCCTCATTGATAGGATTATTTCTCCATGGCGATCTTCACCACCCAAGTGTGTTATAAACCTTAGCAGACACCTCAGTCTCCCCTCTGACCCCAGAGCACTCGGGAGAAGTACTCAGTGAGGGGAAATACCTTGGTTCCTTCCCATTACCAAGCCCAGCAAAACACAGCTGCACCCCACAGCAGCCTCAGCAGACTCCCAGGCGTGCCTGCCTCAGCCACTCGGCAGATTGCGGCCTGGCGGGGTCACTCCTTGCCCCAAAACGTGTGCTACAGTAGTCACAAACTCTGTCATTTCTAAGGAGGTAGGAATTCAGAGAGGCCAGGGCCAAAGTTACAGGTTTCCTCTTCACCCTCTCCTACCGCACCCCACCCTTCAGTCCACTAACCTTACTACTTGAAATGATTTCTTCATGAAAAAAGCTAAAATAAATAAATGACTGTGAGCTTCAGTTTAGCCATCGCACTATTCCTTATAAAAACCAGCCAAGTCCAGTGGTAGCCGCACTAGCTGGGGGATGACTGAGCGGAAATGTAACAACAAGATCAAAAAATCACCTACAAATATGGAAAATATCTGTTATTATGAGTACAATCAAATTATGTTAATGCTATTTACATGTGTGCAAGCATAGAAAAATGCAAATAACCAATGAATAATGTGAACCTGTTTCTTGTTTATACTGTTCTTTAAGAAATCTGGGTCAGTATACATCAAATACAGACTTCCATCTCTTCCCCGTCTTTATCTCTGCATTTGTAATAATGATGCAGAGTTTCTAGAAGGTCTTAAATTGTCCTAAATCCATCGTGTTAGTCTGAAAGTGAACCTAAACTCTCCACTGAGAATTTCCACACAGGTTTCTGGCAAACCATCAGTTAAGTTCAATTAATCAAACCACTCGTGGTGCATCCCAGGTTCCACTTCGTATTGTGCACAGGATGCCCAGGAGAAGATGGGTTTTGTGTCACTTTCTTTGTTACAAGGGTTGTGTACAATTACAGACCACGTGACTCAGGCCTCCAAACTGAATGGGAACTGAGCAGCTGAAGTCCAGGACATCCCTTTGAAAAGGAATGTCTTCCCGCTATTTTTCTTTCTTGTGATAAAATTGAATTTCCATATGGATCTAGCTATGGATAAGTACGAGCCAGAATAGCTCCATGACTGACTTGTTCTCATTTCAGAATTCTGGCACTAACAACAACAACAAAAAAATCTAGTACTAATCAGTTAGCATTAATGCAAAGACTTTGCATG
The DNA here is from genome assembly GCA_004363535.1 of Dasyprocta punctata. Taxonomy (NCBI): domain Eukaryota; kingdom Metazoa; phylum Chordata; class Mammalia; order Rodentia; family Dasyproctidae; genus Dasyprocta; species Dasyprocta punctata. The sequence goes on from RJWM01000271.1 coordinate 188,724, forward strand.
TCTACCAATAATAGTACACCTTGTAGGGGACAATTTAAACCTGCGCTCCTGGGGCTCATTTATCATCTTTTTCTGTAACCCCATAACAGTTCTTTGGAACTGAGAAAGAAGATAAATGGATTGTGGAGAAACAAATATTTACAAACCCTTTGGAAATGCATTTTAAGTAGGAAAGAAAATATTATGTTATCTATGCTGATCATATGAGAATTCACAACTCAGGGTCAAGTAGAATGTGTGCAGTTAAATCTCATGTTCACTTGCAAATAAAATCAAATGACCCAAGATTTCAAACTTGGAAGTGAAATTCCAAACCTAATCATCTCTTTACCTAATTACAAAGGAAATGTTAACTTCCTATTTTCAAAGAAATTATCTAATATGTGAATCATCGAATAATACTTTATTCGTTTCCTGTTGTGCTGCTGGTACCCACCCTTGAAAACAAATGGACAGGAGACAAACTTCAAAAATGTCAAAGACAAATTTTACTAAGTTTCCTATGATCTCAGCACTCATTAGCCGTTAATACACTTCCATTCTTCATAGAATAAGAAACATTTCCCAACAAAATACAGCCATACTTGGAAAACATCATAAAATAACCAACAGCCTAGAGTTTTCAGCTAACTCTAACTACACAGAAAGAACTGAGAAAAGCGAACACACCAGCCCCCGGAGCCCAGCGAGCTTGCTGAAAACCGAGGTGCACCGCGTGACCAGGCAGCACCCTGGCACCCCAGGTGCTCAGCTCTGCCCCTGCAGAGGTGACTCAAATCCTGGCATGCTGCAAGCAGTCCTGGGTTCCTACACGAGTCAATCGTTACAGAAAATGCTGTATGAAAACGCAAAGCACAGTCGAGGGACCGTTACAGAAACGCCAGTGCCTCTGCTGTCACTGGTGCCTCGGTCCTCTCCTGACCATTCATCTGTCCGCACGGCTCCAGGGGCCATGGGGCTTTCAGAGTCAGAAAGGCACAGGAAAGCACTGATAGGCACGGCCCCATCAGGTGACCCGGTGCTGCACTTCAGATCTTACACGCAGGCACACACATGCACACACATGCACCACCACCCAGGTCTTCGGAATGGCTTCAAAATCAGGGATCTGGCTAAGGGTGTTTGGGAGAAGCTGTTCAACAATGTTGCATTAAGGCAATTTATAGGAGTAGTCTGCAACTTAAGCATTGCTCTTATTTTTTTTTTTCTCATTTTCCATTCTTTATTTTTTTTAATATGGTAACATGCCCAATGGCTCTCGATGTTACCCCAATCCAAAAATGAACGATAAGGACAAGAAAGTCATTTGAAATTTGAATACGCACCTAAGCTGGAGGGGGTCAAAGCTGCCTCCACTGACCGCACGTGGGCAGTGCTCCCGGGCACGTGCCCCGTGTGTCCCTGCCCACCCGCCTGTCCCTCACTCTGTCCTGTACCTGCTGGCTGCTCCTAACTGCCACTGCCGCTAGGCGCTCTGAGACGCAGCCTCCAGGGGACCGCGGAAACAGAGAACTCTGGACCGGGACTTGGCCGAGTCCCCCGCACTTCACACTGAATATGCGTTTCTTTTTCACACTAAGGTTTATGAATGCGTCTTATGAACGCCACATAATAAAAGTAAAGTAACTTTCTGAGACTACACCAGTTCTAAGCTAAGACTATGAAAAAGCAGGCTTTTTATTGACATCAGTGACTGGAAGCCTCATGTTTCATGTAAGGTTTTTGTTCGTAGTCTATAAATTGGATTCTTAATGTTAAAAGTATGGAAATACTTGGATTGAATCCTTTGTGTAAAGTGCATGTAAAGTGTTTTCAGGAAGTTCTCCCAACTTAAGGTTTTCCGGGGTGACCTTACCCAACACGAAGGGAACAAAAGCCCCGGATTCCATTCCCAGGGCGGGCGTCTGCGGTCCGAGCCGGGCCGAGACCTGTCACTGCAAATTACCACCAGGGCTGCAGCTAGTTTCCCTGGACAGCAGGCCAGGTGGGGACAGGAGCGGAGGACAGGAACAACCGCCCGCCCTCCGCGGGTACACGTGAGCCCGTCCTCTCGCCGGCGCTGCCACTTGCAGAGCGCACCTCACTCATTGCTGGACCCCTACATTTCGCAACAGAACTCCTGTTGCTAACAAAATGGAATTAGGAGAAGAGCTTCGCAGGAGCGGCTGTCTACTGCAGGGTGACCCAAAACAGTGTCTGAAAAACAGGATTAATCTACCCGTCCTACATAAAAAGGGATTATGCAGAAATACAGAATAAACGAATTAAAGGTACATATAGTACCTAAAAGAGCCCTGAATAGAAGGGCTCGCAATCCAAGTTTTCTTCTACGATGAGCAAAACACACACACACACACACACACATACACACACACACACACACACATTTATCACAGCTGTCTGCCAAGGGTGCCCAGTGGAAATGGCAAATGAGAGAATACATATTGGTTATATTCTCTTCCTACTGCTTTTAATTCCATATATAACACTTAAAGCAAGTATGTCAAAAACTAAATTTATCCACTCACCTACTCAAATGTCATGCAGTATTACTGTTTGTTTTTTTTTTTTTTTCAAGTTCCAGAGAAAGCATCCAAACACTTATCCATTTCAGGTTCACTGCACTTACACAGAAAATATTTGTTGAAAGACAGTCAGAAGGAAAAGAATACTCAGAACCACATACAGAAACACAGTAATAAACCTGACCTTTACATATATGTGAAAAAGACAGCAGAATGACCAAGTGAATGAAGCACCAGGCCCCATCTGAGAGTCAGAAGCAGGGCTACACGCTGGGCACACAGCTCCTTCCGGGATATGCATTGCTGCTTTCCCTACTGCACCAATCTCTACTGCAAAGACACATGACGGAACTAGATGTGGTCTGTTATTCTTTTCCTAAAGCTGTGTTTGGAAAAACTGGACAGCATTTTCCCTCCTGAAACGACCTGTATGGTGAGAGACAGGAAAAGATCATCTACCAGCAAGCAGGGCACCTGGGGGCCCCACATCCTTCAGGAAACATGACTTCCCTCATGGAAGAGACCCCCAGTTGGGGCACACCTCAGACTATGTCATCAGAGATGACACACAAGTGTATTTTTTTTTAAAGAATCACAAAATGCAAAAGATGTGGCACAGAATCATAATCCAAATGACTGCCTTCTAAAGCACAGAAGCAAAAATAAAACTAAATTTTAACAAAAAGAAGCCTGGCACGGTGGCGCATGCCTTTAATCCCAGCGCTCGGGAGGCTGAGGTAGGAGGAGCGTTGTGAGTTTGAGACCGGCTTGGGCTACAACATGAGCACAAGGCCGATCTGAGCTACACAGTGCGACCCTGCCTCAAAAAGCTAGAGCTGGGAGTTTGGTTCAGTGGCTTAAGCGCCTGTCTGGCAGGCACAAGGTTGTGAGTTCAATCCCTGGTTAAAAAAAAAAAAAAAAATTTAACAAAAAGAAGCAGAAGACCAAGATGTCTGTAATGATACAAGAAAACCCCCTCAATGCATAAATATGAGGTGTGGCAAGTTAGGGTTACTGATTAAGAACAGAGAGGAAGTTATTTTGAAGAGGTTCTCAAACTTCGTCAGCTGGATTAACTAGATTCGATGCCAAAGTCAACTCAATGTCTGTTGTCAAAGTGGCTTTATTACCAAAGCACAAAATGTATTTATCTTTCCATATGTACGTTAGTCTCCTAATCAACAAGATGCACACAATAACCCAACCTGTGTACCTCTGTCACAGCAATAACATGGAGATGAGGGCACAGGCATTAACATGATGTTCTTAGATCTGAAGGATCATAGACAATGTTGGTCTGAATTTCTTATTGTCATTTAAATAATTAAATTCTTTTTCAATAACGCGAATGTCCATGAATGCAAAGTTGTAAATATATCATACTCTCTGCAGGTATCATTTCTTCCAGTACACAGTGGCAACCATAATAAAACTGCCCAGACAGCCTGGTCAGAGGTAGCACAAAAGGCCCGTGGCTTGCACATCTTTACATCTGTGGCCCTTGTACTCATGCTAAGTGCATGCATGATCTATAAAGAGGGCATGTACAAACCAAAGCCAGCTACTGGGACTTGGAAGTTTACACACTTGGGCATTCTCCTAAGGAAAGAATACAAAAATACAAGTTAGAAAAATCCATTTTAGTTTAAAAAAAAAACTCAGTAAACTACAAATGTTAAAAAATCTGAGAATTATATTCCCAGCTTCATCTCATCAAGATTTCCATCAAGCCTGTGGCCACTATGAAGCATGGCAGAAGGCAATCCAAAGAAGGAAGAAAGAGCCATTTTCCTCAACTGCAGTTACAATATCTTAATTTTGCATGTTTTTGGAGCAAAATCAGATGGCCATACTGAAAGCCAAAGCTTTAGAGGGGCCTTGGTGGGTACAGGTCTTGACACCTGAGCTTACACCTTCCAAGAAAGTTAACTGTTATTGAGAAAATATCATGAGGAGGAGGGGTTGAAAGATACCAACTCAATCTTACTGGAACTCACCTAGAGAGACCCAACACATTCTAGGGATCGTCTAGAGTATGAAACACCAAGGAAACTACCTGTTTTGCCCCTTAACTCCTTCATCTCCATCTCCCCCTGCCTTCCAAAAGTCTAAGAAACAACAGGCAACAAGCAATATTTTTCCAGGCAAATTATTACAATACTCTCACACTTTCAGTAACAGGGAATCCACCACCCACATAGCAGAGAAGGTCACTCCAATTAGAACAGTGAGTAGCTGTTTCACCCAGGTTGAGCTCCAATTTACCTGCAGATAGAGCGCAGACCTGGACACCTTCTGAACCACCTTTTCTTAGCCACAAAGAAGAAATAAAATTCCTTTGCTACATAAGTTCCTCAGACATCTGAATAGAGCTCTTACAGGAAACCCAGAATTTTCTTTTTCTATTAGCAAACCCTTCCAGTTCCTTCAATGAGTACTTGTTATCCTGCTTGTTCAACTCCAGAAATATTTGAGTTTTAAGGAAAACAGGACATTGGATGTGATGGCTGAGATGTGGTGGACCATCACGAGGTGGAAGAGGTCACTGTTCACTGTGCGACGGTACAGAATCACACCAGACTGCATCTTTCCTGAGGACTCGCAGTAAAGGAGACTCCTACAAGTCTCCACAGGAAGTTCTCTCTCCCCACCTTGACCTACTCAAGTGATTGTTTTCCAGAAAAATCTACAATGCTATTAACTGCTCACCAACAGTGCAAAGACATCATTTCATCTTGCACAGAATTTTAAACTTGATCCTGTCAACACATGCTCCCCATTAAGAGATATCATAAAACCCTTAAACTACATAATCCAAGACTGTCTAGTGGGCACTAAGTGTGAGCTCTCTAATTGCTAGCACCAGCTCTCCATATGGTCAGTGACGCCTTCATAGTGGTTTGTGACCCGACCCAGCAGTTCAGGCAGGACAGGGCCGGGAAAGATGCATGAAGAAACCCAAAGATTTGTTACTCTGCATGTTCCTGGCTTCATATCCAGCTTTTCCATCCAAGAAGCCCTGTACGCAGCTGTAGTGTGGCAGCCCCTGCCCCAGCCATCTCATCTACCTGAACACAGAGGAGCAACTCGTGGAGCCCAGGGAATCTCCTGCCCAGAGGACAAAACTCTAAGACCTCAGGAATGCTCCAGATGCCTTCATGAAGCTGCACAGGGCTCTGAGGCCAAAAAGATCTGCTGGGGTTGGGGCCATGGCTCAGTACAGCACTAGCCTAGCACACAAGACATGCTGACTTCCAGCCCCAGCACCAAGAAATACCTGCTAATTTTAACCAGGGATGAATAGATGGATATTATTATAGTACAATTAACATAGCATCAATCCTAAAACATTCACCACTGCTACTCCAACACTAGGGATAATGGTCAATAACAAACTTTTCCAAAAGCTGCCATTTCACCTCATTAGTCACACGCCGTCCATTCAAAACAAAGATATATATATATACACACATACTATATATACATCAATATGTAAATATGTGTGTACATGTCTACATATAATTAGGACATATCAACTGCATTAGTTACCTATCTAATCTTACTACATTATTAATGTTATTCTACTGTCAGCATTACCCTAATATGAATACTACAACAAATTCTACATGCCTATTGCATTGTTACATTACAATAATAATACATATCTTACTTTGAATGCTGCTGCAATAATGTGATGTTGATAATGTTATATTTAATACCACAATACCATGTTCTGATAGAAACTATTTCCCATAGTGTGCAGAGAATCCTGTGATTATCCACCTGATTGCATGATTCCCCATTTGTTGACAACACTCATGGAAAGACCATATAAATACCTGCTCGTGTCAACTTTCCATCCATAAGAAAGACACCTGAGAAGGTGCCTTGAGCCAAGTGTTCTGCGGGCCCGCCACTCTTTGGGGAGACTCACACTCCTCTTCCAGAAGGGAGTGGTGCTCTGCACTGGCCTCAGTGATAACCTTGTCCTCTCCAGGAATGAGCATCATGAAGCCCGGTGAACCTCAGCCTCCTCTCCCAACCTCCAGCCCACTCTAAGGGGAATGTCCTCCATCCGGGAACCTGGAGGATGCGTGGCTCAAGGTCTCCAGGAAACCAGCCTCTCACCCTTCACAAGTGGCTCCCCAGAATTTCCAAGGGAAGGTGCTCATTTTATTGCCCCTCATCAGCAGCTGCAGGTATAGGAAATCTTCGTGTAACTCTACAGACTTTCTGTAATTTCACACAGATAATGCTAAGGCCGCCCCGCAGTCACTCTTTATCACATGCCCTATCTCATCTAACCCGCAACCCCTGATCCGAAATGACACTGCCCCACCTCTGTCGCCTGTTGCCTGCCCCTCTCAGGTGGAAAGGTCTGCAGGAGCAGAGGCCCCGGCTGCCTGGCACACGAACTCCACACATAGAACAGAGCCAGGCAGATCCAGAAAGATTCCCCTATGTATTTGTTAACAGAAAAAGTGTAACGATAGAAAATGAGAGTATCAATTATTGGTCTCCACTGTACTAAAATACATCAATAAGTTTCCAAAAAATTGCCAGACAATGAAATCGATTTTTGAAGCCATATTCTGATCTGAGGAACATTAAAATATGAATTACAAAATCAGGAAAAGTATTTTGGCTTTGTCTTGTGAAAACGAGTCCAGGATTTATGTAGTTGCCAGGGACTGGCCCCACCTGCGGCTGTGAATGCCATTCTGACTGTATGCTCAGCCCCGATTCCACAGTGCCAAGGAAACACATTTGGTGCATTCAGGGCACCAGAGGAGTGCAATAAATGCCCGCCTCCTTTATCCCTAGATTTATATTTGCTGGAAATAAAGAAAAATCCCTAGGTTTTCAAATTCTGTAACAGATTTACATTAACCTTGCATTTAAGATCTCCCTGATAGCATCCAACCTTATAGCATCCAACCTTTCTCCAGTTGCATGGAGAAAAATCAAGATGATTCACACAACAGTTTGAGCATTTAAAGCTCAAAGTAAGTTCCCATACTGAGACATCACTGTTTTTAGAAAATCAACAAAAGGGGGCGTGGAGAGACAAAGAGACAGAATGTACCAGAGACCCCGACTCCTCAGCAGTCCGGCAGCTTCAAGCTGGAGGATTTGCTTCAGCTCACTGCAGAGTTCAACTCTGATCTAACTACCAGCATGGTTTTTGGTGACTGTTTGCAGATGCGGTTGAATTATCAATCCGAACAGACACACAATCCGGGTCCAATGTCACTTCTCCTCATTATGTTAATAGTTAATACATGCAAATGAAAACACTCTAGCAATTTGATTTCTTTGAAGATAGTTTGCATATTGTCTTAGCCATAATGACTGTACACTTCCCTCAGTCTGCATTTATGCGAGGGTAGTGTAGTTCATTTTTATCAGCTCGAGTTCATTTTGGTTGCTATTGGAATGTGTGTGCGTGTCTCTTTTTTACCTTTAGCCTAATTACCATTCAGGTACCATAAGCAGATTTTTCATGCTATTGGTGTTTTTCTTAATTAAGAAACAAATGAATTCTCCCTAGCAAAAAAGATGGAACAACAGAATGAGATGCCAGGGGCTGATGTTCTGTTTCTTAATTGAAGCAGTTCTATTGTTCGGTGTCGGTAGTGAGGGGGCAGAAATGTCATAAGTGTAGAATGTTAATAGTACAAAAATCACATAAAACTACCTTTAAAAATAAAGAAGGGATACAAAAAATGCTGTAAGAGCTTGGAAAACACAGATTTTTATCCGCATACTAATTCTGGCAGTAACAAAGTAGCTTCATTGACAAATCCCTCACGCCGGAAAGCCGAGGTTCTAACCCGAGTCCTGAGAGGGCTCCTGCAGTCCCTGCCCTGCGTCCTCGTCGGCCTCTCCTCAATTAGGGAGGGACCCAGGGGGACAATTTGTTTCCTTAATTTGTGAAGAAACCATTTCCCTTTTAATTTGCATGCTTCTTCTTCCACTCACAGTAAAAAAAATCAGACCGTTCTACCCACAGATTGCATATGCGTTACTACAACCTTCAAATAAGAGGCGTGCAGATTAAGAGCCAAAGCTTCCACGGACCCTGCAGCGGTGAAACTTCGAGGAATCGGGGTTAGAGGAGAAAGCTGAGTCCTCCGCCTATTTCTGACGTCATGCCGGGGTCACAATTCTGGACTTCTGAATGGTATAAAAGGTAGTTTATTTTTCTTTTTAATAAAAGCAGTGGCCAGGTATTCTTTCATTCATCCCTGACTTTATTCTTTTTGTAAATTACTAAAGCCTCACTTTAGTATTTAACTTAATTTTTTAAAATGAAAACCCCTTCATATATTTAAAGAAGTCAATAAAGATTAAACAAGCATGATGTAGATTAATATAGTTTTTTTTCTGACAAGGAAAGAACATTATAAAAATGGTCTCTACGGAGAAATCTCTAAATTACTGAGTTTTTAAACTGACAATTCAGACAACTGAAAGACAGCACAAGTAAGAGATGCATCTCATAGTCAAACAGAGTGAAATAAAATATATCTTCATGTAGTTTCCTCCTTTCTGGAGAAGATGGGTCATACCTGACTCACTTTATCATAAATATTATGCACAGTGGCAAATAAATATGTCCCTCTATTTTTTAATACCCGACATTTTTAGGATATTATGGAATATCATAGAATATCTCTAGGTTGCTCTGAAAGCATAATTTGTAGGTTTTGAAAAGTAAAAGCCAGAAATAATTTTAACTTGAGATGATTTTTATAACATTTTTACCAAGTATGAAAAATATATCAGAGTAATCCCATTGATTACAAATTAGATAATTTAAGGGGGATTCCTTCTGGGGAAAAAACCTGCAAGATAAATGACTTGGTAGCACACACGGCTGCACACCCAATGAAGGATCGTTTGTGTCACTGTTGAGATTTTGAGAAACCACTCAGTGAGGCGTAAGATGACTTTCAAAGAATTTAACCCATTTCTCACAAAATTTGGAATCCCATGAAACTGTCAAGGGAATCCTCAATCTGATTGTTTTCATTTCAGCACTTTTGAAAGTATACACAGTAACCAAAAAAATTTTTCACGTCTGTTTTCCTTATGCTCAGATATCACAAGAGGATTAACTCAGCCCACTGACTAAGGTCCCTCAAGCAACCATAAAACTTTCCAAGACATTCATATAAACTATGAAACAAAAGCTAGGGACAACACTTCTTTTTCTCACTTTCCTGAGTTTCTGTAAGAGTAAGATGAGTGGAAAAGTGGGGAAAAGGAAGAAATTGGGAATTTAGGGATTTATAAAACCACTATACATGGAAATCTGGACAGGAATGAAGAAAACTTGAGCGCTTCTAGAAACTCAAGAAATTGTACTAGCTCTTGAAATTCTTCAGGGAGAGACTCAGGACGTCCACTGCCCATTTTAACCCAACAACAAACTGTCTGGAAAACCCTCTTCCTGCCCCTCAACGTGGGGAGCTGCTGCCCTCCCCACCCCTGGCCTCTGACTCGCTAACGCAGTGTCCCAGCCAAATTCCTGGCCCTGGCGTGAGGGGAAGAGGCCATATCATAACGTGTCGATAATGAGGAGATAGAAATAGCAAAGCAGCTGGACTGTCCTAATAAAGTATGTCTGGGATTTAGAGACACAACAACTATGTGCTCAGGTCGTCCAAATGCATTTTAATCAACTGGCTTCTTCGATGACCTTTGGAGATACCACTCGGGATTTTCCTGGATAAACTTTGTATATTAACTCCAGAACTGTTGGGAAAAACAAGCCAAAAGAAAATCTTGCTCCTCTATTTTTCTGGTAATGGTGGTTATTATAACCAAAAATGTGTTATTTAATATAAAAAATAAGGTCACGCACTCTTTAACAGATTCGATAATATTTTACGAACACTAATGTATAGCTATGGATAGGGCCTAAGTGTACACATTTACTATCAATATATTTCATCAAGCACTTCCAAGCTCAAATATGCTCCTTTTTAGCAAAAAAAAAAAAAGTTCTTAAAACTATTTAGAGTTGTCAAAATTATTCAATCATTTATTTTGCAAGATCTGTCTTTTTATCAATTTTACTCAAATTAGAAAAAGTGTTTTCCAGAATACTTCATTTAAATATTTGTCTATTAAAACATGCAAATCAAAGACCTTTGCCATTATATTTTTAGATACTTAAGGGTATTTACCACTACAAGGGAACAATTATTATTTGCATTGATTTTACCTTAAAATCTTAAAAATAGAGAAAAGCTTTATTAGTGCCTTGTTGGTCCTAAGCCCCTTGTGCATGCTAACCCATTTAACACTCTCAAGGCACTTTGTGTAGGCTTACTAATCTCTTTTGTACAAGCAGAGGAAACTGAGCCACAGACGAATATAAGGAAGTAGCTGGAACTTGGGCCCTGATGCAGAGTTCTGAGATCTCCACAGAGCTTCTGCTCTGAAGAACAACTGTACTGGTTGATCCTCTTAAATAAAAAGACAAACAACAACTTCGCCGCACACGCCCACTTGAACACCAGCTTCCAGGGAGGCAGGCGCAGCATTTCGGGTCTTAAGGTCACAAGAGAGAGCACCTGCATCATCACCGCCGTGCAGACAGCTCGGACCTCTGGGCTCCCATTTCCACAGGGCGGTCAAGGAGGGACAGCTTTCCGATCTACAGAACCAGGGTGCACGGCACGGCACAGGCCTCCCGATCCTGAAAGCAACGTCAGCAACCCCAGGGCTCCTCGCTGCTGAAATGCTTAGGATCTCCTGGGCTTTCCAGTTCTGCCCGGATCATCTTCAGTCACTGTTCCAACCCGGCCTTTCCTCAAGGCTACTTTTAGTACCAACCACTAACTTCATCATCAAGAAAACCACTCGAAGCTTTTCAACAGCCGACAGCTGGGACATCAGGAAGCCACGTGGGAGCCAAAATTCTTGATGTCAAGACATCCCGCAAGAGATCAACTCAATTTTATTTTTTCAATTAGTTCCCCCATTGGCATAGAGTCATCCTATAACGCCACCCGTGGGATGAATTTACCTCCATCAGACCGTGCATGTTGGTCCACTGTCCAAACGCAGAAGGTAAAATACAAAAGCAAAGTGAAATCTTCACCTCTACTCAGGTTGTTGAGAATTCATGGAAATGAACTGAATGAAAGTGGCTTTTGGTCATATGTGCTAACAAGGCTCAAAACATGAGATGCTAAAGAGGAACCACAACAACAACAAAGAGTCACAGTGGCTTTGCTGGTTCTAGTTTCCTGCCAATGCAAGAAACAAGGACTTTCATTTGTTTTCAGGTTATAATTTTTCTCCAGCTTTGTGTGTTACTTACTTCTGACTTTAAGTCCACTTCTTCAAAAGTATTTGACAAAGAGTCAGCGTTTCTGTTGTCTCTGCCCTCTGCCCTGACTACGAGCCGGTGCTGACGGGGTGTCCGTGGACTGAGGCCTTCCTGTTTTCCTCGGCAGCCCCCTCCAACGTCCTCCAACACCCCCAGCTCCGGCCCAGGCCAGCCCCTGGCTCACTTCCTGCTTCTGCTGCTCTTATTACTTCCCACAAGAACTCAGAGAGAGCTTGGAAGATTTTCAAGGATACAAATCCCTTAATAAGGTGCAACAGAAAAAGAGCAACATATTTGGCCAAGAATCAATTTTAAAATACGTCTGGATATAATCATATGGACAAAAATGAAAGACATCTTAAAATCACTTGGGAGGTAAAATATTTGGTATGGGTGAAAGGGGAACAGTTTTGGGCAGAAGAGAACAGAATTTCTGAACTCAGACAAGCCACACAACAGGGATAAACTGTTTTTTGTAGAACAGGGTCTAGAATATCACACTGGACTTTGAAGAATAGATTTTTATCTAAAATCAAATGATCATAACACTATTAATCTGAGGTTAATAACATAGCCATAACCTATGCTGAGAATATAGAAATACTACACTTTAAAAGGTGATACACTTAAAATATTTGTCTTGTTATATCTTTTCCTAAATTAAAACTGAATTTAATCTTCACCAAAGTGCCCACTTTTGGTATATTCCCATATAACCTTAATAAGAACCACAGGAAATTTTATCATTATAGCTATTCTTCCATTAGTGTCTAAATTAGACAGATATTGAACTATTTTATCAATTTATTTTCCTTTCTCCTACTCCCCCATCCCAGGGGTGTTGCTGTCCTCTCACGTACTCAAACAAGGGAAAGGGACGTAATCCAAAATGTAAAGACACTGGCCACAGAGAACTGATTACTTTCTGCTCCTGACCACTCCCCCTCCCCCACTGCAGGATTTATTGGTAGCAGCACTGGTGGTGCTATAAACATGGAAGGTGTACTTTCCAGTGTTTTTCTTTTAGTTCGCTTTTAACAACTTTTCCAACTGGTTTCATTTGTAACTGGTCACAATTATAATGAAAAACTACAATAATCTTAACAGACATGCGCTGAGAAGAGAGACGCGTGGCCTCTCAAACTTGTCCCTAATTCATGGAGAATAGCAACATCAAAAATATCTTGCATATTTTTAGATACACCTCATGAAAAAATATATGTATTTACCTCTCTAGTCATACTTTCATCTTGATTTTTTTTCATTTTCTGTGTCTTCGAGACAGTCTCAAATCAACATGGATTCACTGGTCTGATCCTTTATCACACATTAGAGAGTTGGGCAAGAATTTTGTTTACCCATTGCATGTTAAGGACATTTGGTTGGTTTTTAATTCTTTGATATTATAAACCATGCTGTAATAAAATCACACATGTAGGAATCACCCATGTAGGCTTCTATGCGGTATGAGAAGGTGCTGGATTGAAAAGAATGTATGCAAATTCAATTGTTAAAAACTGTCAAATTATCTTTCAAAGAAGTTTCACTAAGGAACAATTACTTACTCCATTGGCTACTGAAAATGTGTCCTCCTTGATACTGGGTCATAAAACCATGAATGCAATGCACAGGACTGAGTAGAAAGCTACTACCAAAGACAACCTTCAGAGGAAACACATCCACCTCAAAAGATCTCTTCAACTATCTTCACATGTGTTGTCCTGCCTCGATAAAATGCTGCTTCTAAGCTAGTAAACACATCTTACATTAGCCATCAGCTACAAAGCCAATATTAAATCTGCAAGTGAAATTTAAGGATAGCCCAGGACACTGACAGTTGAATTTGAGATCACAAGAACTGTTAAATTTAACAAAATGAAAATTAAATGAAGTCCGCTGTCAGCTCACAGGTTTCCCCTCCACACTATTTAAATCCAAATTGTAATTTGGTAAGGCCTTATAATTCCCCAACGAACTCAAGCAACACTAACCAGGCTCTATTTCCAGAATGCAATGACCATCAGTTACTCAAAGAATGAGTACAGGTTCTTCAACATGGTAAACAAAGCATTGTAAAAATCTAACCCACATTCTTGGTCAGTCTTCTCATGTATTTTAATATTTTGTCCACATGTACTCACTCAGTGGACCTTGAAAGTGCCATCCTCTTTAATACCTTACTCTTTTGGCCAAGTTATCAATGCAGTTGGGATGCAATGCCTGCTAATCATAAGTAGATCTCATGCTCATCCTTCAAAAACCCAGTTGAAATGGGACTTCACGCTGTAAGTTATCTCAACTCATCTAAGTATTTCAGTACCCACACCACTTTATATTTCCATTTATCATGAACCATTAATAGCATAAATGTGTCTTTCTCCTTCACTATTAAATATGCTAATTGCTGGGAGAAACCACAATTTATTCATGTTTGTATTTTTCCCTTCCGTAGTTTAACACAGTATACAGTACTTACCATATGTTTGTTTAACAAACATTGAATGAACAAATGGAAATTTTTAAGTTTAATTTGAAGCATGTAGGCTACACTGTTTTCTTGTAAAAACTGCAAAACCACCTTTGTTAAAAGATATACTTAGGAAGTGAAGTGGATTTAAACAAGTGTTCATCGCTCACTGAGAGACTATTCTCCAAGTGTCTGCTCTGCTTCTGGTTCTCTCCCCGGAACTGGAGGACAGAGAGGAGGAGCCTGGTTCCGTGACCACTCAACTTACGGTCTAGTTAGAAAAAAAACTAATATATAGGTAAATAAATGAAGATGTAAATGGTGAAATCTCAGATGAATGGCAGTACAATAAAAATAAAATAGAGTAATAGACTAGAGGAAAAAAACTGAGTTATGTAGGGAACAGAAAATGTTAAATGAGGGACAGGGACTCACTTCTGAAGAACGGACACGTGAAGCGAGAAAGGCTTCAGGAGTGGAAGCCCAGGAAAGGCCGCTCCGTGAGGGAGGGCCCTGGCGTGTCCAAGGGACAGAGAGAAGACTGCTGAGGTAGCGCAGGAACGCGAGTGGCTGTTTGGGGACCGTGACAGAGACGAGAAGAAAAGTGGCACACTGCGCTCGGGATCCCGTCAGAGGCCCGGGATGGTGGAGAAATTCTGATATTAATTGCGAAGGACTGCAAAATTTAAATCAGCAAAAGGCTATAACTTAATTCGATATCTTTGAAAAAAAACCAACTTGACAAGGAAGTAAAACTGTTCCCATTTTATATGATTTCTTTTAAAAGAAATGAGTGATTGTAGACATGCCTGCAGAGAAATTATTCAGAGGGGTTTTAAAGGTGTGCTGGGCCTGTGAAGCTCACCAACAGCCTTGGGAGAACACTTTCTAGAAAAATTTTGAATACATGGAAGTTTACATAAAATGTGTGGCTATTCACAGACTCTTCCAGCCTATGTGTCCCAGGCTGACAGCTCTGATTTGATATGTAAGAGTGTTTATTTTTAGGAGAGCAAGAACACCATGCTGCCAACGTCTGTTCCACCTCTTGCAATAGTAAGAGGCTGTTTCTCAATACAAGCCACAGCGGTGTGAACCAGAGTTCAGAGAAGACAGATCCACGGAGACCAGCCTTGGCAGCTCCCGAGCCTAAACCACGCTACTCTCCTTTCTCCAGGATGAAAACGTCCCAAGCAAGACTCAAAGAACATGAAGGGAGAGCCAGGGTGATCAGCCCCACCACTGGGTTTCCCTCCCGCTTTCCCCCAGGGAGATCTCCTGTGGGGCCAACCCAGGACCTGCACCCGGCGGACCAAGGAGCTCACCGCTTCTCTCCATGTGAGCATGGCCGACTGTCACTCTTTTTACACTGCGACATTTTTCTCCTTTGCCAACTTTAATTCTCCTCAGTGTACAATTATTTTTCAAATACAGCCTACCCATATAGCAAGGCTGATCAAAACATAAGGTGTGTTTAAATTTTTAAAATGTACCACAGTAGAAGACACACTGCCAAGTAATCCCCTCCAAATTCCTCCTTTGCTTTGACCACATTTGTCCCATCATCCTTGTCAGTTTCTGAAGCAGTTCTGGAAGAACTCTTTCCTGAATGTCATTATGAGGCATGATTAAAAAATAATAGTGAACACAGCTACCCAGTGCCACCAAAGAAAAGGCAGACTAAAAAAGTGTTATGGTATGTCTTCATCTGTCTTACCCAGTGGCTCATCCCCAAAGCCAAAATTACCATGACCTTGAAAACATTTTAAGTCCACTCAGGACATGGAGGCAGCCAGCACAGCACAACTACAGACACTCACGAGAGAGGACCTCCAGAACTGCTTCGGAAAGTGGCAGGAACCGTGGGATGAGTGTGTTCTACATGAAGGAAGGTATTCTGAAGGGTACTAATGGCAAAGCGTCTTTTCACTGTAAGGCATTTTTTTTTACATTTAGTTATCTTACTTTTTTATCATACCTTGTATATGTTAAAAAACACACTAAAAAATCAGATGGAATAATAAAAAGAAACAAAAATAATAAAGGGAAAAATAGTTGGAAAGGAAGTAAGAAATAATGACAATAGGAGTATTCATGTGTATGCAGAAAAAAATAGGTGAATAAACTTTACAGCGCTGCACACAGGTCACGAATAAAATAAACAGGATCAATGTGATTGCGTCTAACAACAGTCGCTTTCCTTTAAATGAAACACCATTTTAACGGTGTGACTGAAAAACAGTATCCCAGGGTTACACAGAGGTGGTCCACGGAAAATCCACTTCTGTTCTCTTTTCCCTCCTGTGGCAAAAGCACTGAGCGTTACTGGCCACCACCAGGAGCTGGGAACACAGGAGGCCAGGGGGAAGGCAGCTGTCGGAGCAAGATCTCAAAGGCCAGTTGCTTGCCCCTGAATCGCCTTCTCGGCGAAAGTTTCTCTCAGGCCTCTAGTGGTTCCTTCTTACCCCTGAGTAGCTCCAGACATCTAGGAAACAGAAGAGTGGGCCGCATTTATTTGTCTCCAAGTGAACTGTGCTGTTGCGGATCCGCGGAAACCCCAGGGTCCACCCTGCTGACCTCCGGAGGACCAGGCCAGCTGTGCACGGGGCGCCTCCCATCGCCAGCCCCTCGTCCAGTCTGCAGCACCACACCTGCAGTCAGAGCACGGCCTGCTGACCTTCAGCCCACTGTGTGAGCTGAGACCCAGCGCACTTCGCAGGTCCGACACGGAAAACTCAGAGAAAAGTGAACACTGTAGAGCGTTTCCAGAGTGTCAAACAGTCCTAAATCTAAATCCAACTCCGCGCTGTCCAAATTCCAATTCTGTGATAGTTGTGCTAATAATTCACAGCTAACCCAGGGAAATATTTTATTCTAAACTTAGCCTCCTCCTCCCTCTTTCCTTTCTTCCCCTGCTTTTTTCCTTTCTTCCTGCCCCCCCCCATTTTTTTTTGCTTGTCTTCCTTCCTTCCAAGAATATTTATTCTAAATACTAATTGCATTCCAATTCCAAGGGTTCCGCAGTGCTGTTCTATGGTAACAGCTAATTCATAAATTTTAAGATGATTGTAATGGATGTCAAGAATATAGGAATTTCCATGACATAAATACAAATTCGCATTCTGATAATCTTGTTGGCAGTCATACTAAAGTTCAGCAAATTACAGGAAAATTATTCACTGACAATGACTCATATACAGAGTTCCCCACCTGTGCCAAACAAGGGTGTCCCAAACCTCAACACGTCTGCGTTGTACACTAGAACATTCTGAACCTAGGCCACTATGCATCTCTAATACCCAAGTATCTAGAGAGAAAAACTTTAGTTTAATGTAAATAGTAATTTTTCCTCCCAGCAAATCTTTCTCCAAAAAGTGTATTTGGTCAGTTTAAGTGCTACAATATTTTGTAACACTTTACCTCATAAGAGTATGATGAAATGAAACACACATCAAAATCCTTCTATCTTGCAAAATATCGCATAAAATATGCCCTAACTATTAAGAAAATATATGCCCTTGCCCTCCACAACAGAAACAATACAGAAACACTACATTAAACAGCACGGTGAGATAGCTGCACATTCTTGTTTGCAGACTGAATCTCCACGTCTTTAAAATGACTACAAACGTTAGAACCTAGATCTACAAAAGGAGGAAAGAAACAGGAACAGTGTCCCACCTTGTGGGAGCGCGACACCCCTTGACACTCCACAGAAGCCGACCTCTTTGTCCTTCAGGCCTGCCTAGCAGGCCCCATCTTCTATCGCAAAAGCCAAATCATCTGATCCCAAACTAACTGTCAACTGCCTGTGATGGTGAGGAAGCCAGACATCAATCAATCAGGTTTTATCAGACGCTCTCTTCGTCTCTCTGTTGTGCTCATCTTATCATCTGACCCAGTTGTAGCCCTGACTTCAGAAGCTTAAGCAACTTGATGACAAAATATGCGCCTGTTTGTCCAAGATGCACGTCGTTAAGAAGTGGGTGATATTTTTAGCGGCGATCTAATATATGTGCAAATGAACCCTTGGGCATTTCACCTAGACAGGAGTCCTGTGTTGATCCTTCCCCCTGCACCCTAATTTATCCTTGCTGGTAGGAGGCCCAGCACTCCCAAACATGCCAGAGGAGTTACACACCAGCCACCAGCGAGACGTCACAGGAAAATGAGGATATTTTAATGTCAAGTAGCAGAAGGGCTATCACAATGAGAAGTGGAGGATGTCACTCCAAGAAGAGAAAGGCGACCGGCTGCTGAAGGAGCACAGCATCAGACCAGACAGTCTTATCCCAAATAAGTAAAAATAATTCTGAAAATTGCAAGCCTTTCATGATTCGCACTGAAGTAGTCTTGGAGAAAAAAAATATTGAAATCTGCAGTGCTGTTGCCAAGGCTCCATTAGCTGCGCACTGTCGAACGGGGATGCCAGCGCGCACGCCTGCACAGCCCGGCGAGGCAGGCGGCGCAGCCGAGGCCACCCGAGATGCTCCGTGCAAAGTAAATATTTCTTTGCTCCACAATTTCCACACAAAAGTGAGAAGAGCAAAACATACAACTACTTTATGGGGCTCAGTACTCTGCATTAGCATACATAACGCCTTCTTGCTTCAGTGCGTCTATTCTTCAAAAAGCCATTGCTTAAATTTTTATATTTTCCTTAAAATCAAAACAACCTCATTGATAAGTAGAACTTTCATTAACAGGCAATATAGCCAATTACACACCCACTGAGCTATAATATATTTTGAGAGGCCTTTAAAAGTAGCAGAAAATTAGTCCACAGGATCTAGCCATGTAAACGTATGCCTTAGTTACACAAGTAGAGGTCACACAACACCACAAAGTAACGCAGTGATACATTTGAAAATGAATAAAAGCACACACCATGAAAACGATTCGTATGCTGTAGGAAACACATCATTCCAAAACATTCCCACTGAATTCACAAAGTGTTTTGAGATTTAAATTTCAGGGTTACTAAAAAAAGTAAATGCCTTTGAGTTTCTTAGCACACACAAGACCAAAAATCTTGCCAGAGGCTAATAATGCCACTTTCCATTTTGGAGTCATTCTTTGGAAAGCTATTCCACTGGTAACATAAAAAAAAATCTGTGGTTATTTTAAGCAATCAAAATGCATTAAAAATGTTGAAATATAAATATGCTAAAATTAATCTATGACATAGAGCTGGGGGTGTAGCTTGGTGGTAGAGCACCTGCCTGCCACATCCAAAGCCCTGGCTTGGATTCCTAGCGCAGGCAAAAAAAAAAAAAAAAAGAAGACAAGTTTTATCAGCTAATTATAAATAATCACATTGTTTCATCGAATTCTGTAATAAGATTCAAAGTCACTGTTCCAAATTAGGTAATCAAAATGTAGCATGCAAGGGGGAAAAGAAAAATATATGGTGTATTTAACTAGGGTTTACAATTATCATTCTATGATTATTTTTAAAAGTTTATAATTCTTAGCTATTTTTCTGTATAAATTTGGAAGATTTTGAGCCTCAACTGACTGGAGGGTTTGTTTATTTTCTATTTTTAATCTCCTAATTCCCAGCCCATTGAGGTACCAATAATTTTAGGACATGCCACGGTGACACAAATACAAGTCTTTCTGCCACAAATATGATAGTATTTAATATTCCAAAGGAATATTTAAGAAAAATTAAAAGTTCTAGATCAATAAAAGATGAAGAACAAATATTTGCCTCTAAGTTTTGAAATTACTTCTTTACTCCATTCAACTTTAAAGACTTGCAAATTTCATGACAAAGAGAAATTTTAGAGATTATGCCTGAAAAAAATCTGTCAACTAATTTTCTATATACAACATTATATAGAAGTAAATTGGCTAAAACTTTTTTATTCTCTCAGTAAGAGATGTCTGTGCAAGTTTTCCAAATATAGATTACAGTAATTCATGTCTTCAAAAGAAGTTACCTGAGAAGAAAGTCAACAGAAAACTAACACTAAAAGCATCTTCCAATTGATGTCCTTTTAAAGATAATTTTCAAATGCATTTTAAAATTTAAACAAAAATTATAATGTAGATTTTTAATTGCCTACAAAAAGGTAGGCATTACAACTTTTGTGCAGGTATTACAATTATGCATTTTTTGATAACCTATATCTAAACTATTATAAATATTTGTGAATTGTCTATGATACATCTGACATTAGCAAAGAAGAATCATATACATGAAATATCAGACTAACACCTTCGATGTCTTCCAGCATCCAAATGGGAGGCCTTTCACAAATAAAGAAAACCAAGCAGACAGTGGAAAACGCCCAGATGAAATAAAGGTTGCTTTAATATTCAATATTATACTAGTGCCTCTCTAAAGTACACTTCTTATTTTGTATACATGCAGCATTTTACCAGACTAGTACAGAATGCCCAGCATTCCCCTGAAGGCTTTAACGAGAGTGGACTTCAAGCTCTGCATGGACAGTTCACAGCTGGAGTGAGCAGTTAGGTTTGTGGCATTGTTTACCCTACCAGGTACGAAACACTCCCTTTGAAAGCCTCCATTTTCATGTGACGTGGGCAGTTTCCCTACACCCAAACATTCAAGTGTATTTAGTGCCTGCATTGGTATTTTAGGTAGCATTTCTAAGTCTAGTGTGTACCCTTGAGCATAACATTTTATTTTTTAAAAAGTTGAATTTCTAATGATTGGATTTGTAAAGGCATCATTTTGAGTGATTAGCACATCTTAGGAATATCAGCACAGCAGCATGTGTTTTATTTTCTGACTTTAGAAACTTATGACACTTTATTATCTTGGCAAACATTCCTCAAAGATATGTACCCCGTTAGCTCACCGTTCAGGGTTTTCTGGATTAAGAATGTATATTTGTTAATTTTAAAATATTTCCAGATAAATTTCTTCCTTGTACTTGAAAACCCACAGCAAAATTCTCCTGTCTCACACACAGGAAAAATCATCTCACACCCATCCTAAACAAAACTGGCCCTCAAACGTACTTCTGTTACACAGTGGGTATTATTAACAAGGAACCAGAAAAGAAAGCATGAAAGAGAAAAAATAATAATAGCCTTTTATTTCAACAGAAAAATTCTGGCCAAAACCAATTCCATCTAGTAATTATCACATATTCATTTCTAGAAGTATTTACCAAAGACACAAATTACTAAAGCTTTAAATAATCCTGACTAGACAATTCTTCTCTACCTTTCTGTCATCTCAAAAAGACAAGCTGGCAGTAAAGGCACAACACCCTCCCAGGCAAGCTTCTTGCATTAATATTTAAATCTTACCTATCCCCTGTGATTGGAATTCAGCCTCTATTCACAAACAAAAACTAAATCAATGTTCTTAGAGTTCAAACTAGATCCCTAAACAGTTTGTCACTCTCCGTGCGCAGATAAGATAAACTTTCTGTGACCCAAGAGATGAAGTTGCCATGACGATCAGAGAGTCCACTTTCTATATTGATATTTTGCTGATGTAACAACAAATAGAACCAGATCCTAGTGCCGATAATGGTGATTAATTAATACTAATATTGATCCCTACAAGCAAGAGACAAGGCTATTAACTTGAAGCCTGAAAAGTCAATTGTTACCTGTGGCAGAGATACTAGGAGCTGATTTGGAAGCATAATAAACAAATGTGCTATCTTTATGCTAATACCTTTAAAGAGATAGTTCTTTCCAGAATGCCAAATATTGCTTTATCCGAGCTTATTAATTTGATTGTATTTCAGCTTTTAAACATGTAACCTTATTGAGTGCAACACATTTATTCCTTTATCTATGGCGGAAACACAGTCTCTTGCTACTGAAGTCACGGACTTCTGCTGCTACTCACTTGGTGAGAGAATGAACTGATAATTGTATACAGGGCAGGCACTGAATTGAACTGGGTTTCAAAGCATCTGCGGTGTTCTTCAGAAATGTCCTATTCTACTTCTGCATTGGGAAAGTGACAAATCTTCCCAGGGAATATGCCTTGGAACGTAAGAACTCCAAAGTTAACATACCCACTCATAGGTCCGAGTGAACAAAGATGGCATTTAAAAAAGGAAAACGTTTTTAAAAGTTTTTTATTCCTCCATAAATTCCATTTTAGAATTTTCATACAATTTAGCTTAACATCAAAAACCTTCTCTTGATAGTATCACTTCATTTAAAACTTGATGTACATTATTAGAAAGAAAAATTCATTTGGGCAGGCATTTCCTTGAAATGTAAACATAAATTACAGATGAATAAAATTAATTCATTCACCTCATAACTTCTGAGCAAAAAAAGTTACATATTTAAAATTGGGTTATTGCAAGATAAATGCCAAGCTCATTGTTGATTTATCTTGGTTGTGTGGAAGAACAAAATCATGGAGATCAGAAACCTATGTATCTAATTCCAAATAACTCATTTTGGTTAATACGTTAGATTTAATTTTGTTCTCTGAAAACTTTTTCCACTGTTAATCACTAATAGTCTAATAATGAGTTAGACTATTAATAACTTCTTTTAGTTTTCTTTAGCCATTTGAAGGAAAAGCTAATTAGCTCCTACATGATAAAGGTTACTACTATACAGATATTGGTAGACAGAGATACAGGTCAAAAAATTGATACAGTCTATGAATACCTTAACTTACCCCACAAGTACCCTTAAACAAAGCAATGCATAAATATTTGCATTAATCCTTAAACATATAATAAAATTTTGACTTAGCAGGATATAAAATTCAGGAACAAATCATGTATTGTTTTAATTCCCAACCTAAGGGCACCAACTTACATGACGTGACAAGTTATTACTTTTTTAGGTCTAGTTTTAAGAAGTTCAGAAAATAAAATTTTACTTTATAAAGGCTTATTGGTAATCTTTGATGTCTCAAATGAACATTGATCTCATAGAAGAAACTGATCTCTCCAAACAACCTGAGATGTTTATATTTGTAACAGAATAGATGCGATTATGTTATTCTTAAAGTCTCCAACTGAAATTTATAGAAAATTGAAGTGATTTATATTTTAAAAATACTGTAATAAGTAACATTTAACATCATATTTTTTCCAGACTGTGTAATGGTACAAACAAACTACTCTGAAGCTACCAGAAATGGAAAATACAGAGGCTGCTCTATTAATTTGCAGTTATATTGCCAAGTTTTAGCTTTAAACTTTTCTCCAGCAGCCAGAGATGAAAATGCTAATGCATTGTTGATGCCACTGAACTTAAAAAAAAAAAAAAACTGACTTCATGATTAATGATCTTTTCCAGGTAAGCTTCCTTACATTTTCTTTAAGTCTTAAAGTATTGCTACATTAGCCATCTCAAAATTTGCTTATTTTTAAATCTGCTAAATAATTATTCCTAGTTTTTTTCTGAAAAAGTCTATGCAATTAAGTTATTTCATATTCATAAATAAATAAATTGATCTTAAATTGTTCACAAACAACTGGTATTATTCCATCTGTTTTATTGATAAGTATTATACAGCATATAATCCTTTATTTCATGGCCGGTGTAAAAACAAGATTTTCCAAAATGTTTCTCAGTCAAAAATGTAGAAACCAAAATCCCCTATCTGAGAAATATCACAAGCCAAAAAAAAAAGAGGTTATTTTTGATATTGCATTTTATTATCCTAAAAATGCACAAAACTCAGTAATTAATTGTTTAAAAGTAAAAATCTATCTTGATAAATGGCACATGAAAAGCAAGACAGCCTGTGTATAAGAATGATCAGTGTTTTTCAAATGTGCCTAACAGTCCCGAAAACCTTTTTAAAAATAATCATGCCAATAATAACGCAGCCGATAACCCAAAAATGATGGAGTAAATATAAATAAAAGAAACTTTTAAAAACCTATAGAATTATGAAAATGATCATGTCCACTTTTTCCCATAACATGATGCTAAGGTCACAAAAATGATTCAACTAGGGCTTTCCACATGACAAATATTAAGTAATAAATTTAATATGTAACATTTTCATTTTAAAACAATAATCAATTTATAAATAACGCATTTACCATTACCCACTGTTTTAAAAAGTAGCACGGAACATCAAAATGCCAACAGGAAAGTTAAGAAGGAGTTGCAGGGCCTGGAATTGGAAATCACCCCGAATAACAGAAAGGTCTGGTAGTCAGTCTGAGCGGGTTCCAACTTCGGGAAAAGCCCATCCACACTGCTGACCAGAGAGCCCCTGGGCCAGCACACTTCACTCTCAGCACATCTGTGGGTCCCCAAGCTCCGCTCCCCTTTCGAGAAAACTCCATCCTGCTCTTCCTGCAGCCTGCTTCCGCTCCCGAATGTCTGGGCGCCTGGTCTGGACGCAGCCCTGAGGCTCTCCATGTCTGGGATCCGTCCCTCCCAAAGTTCCACCAAAGCTGCAGTTCAACGGCGTGAAGAGCGCCTTTTCCTAACCTTCACGAAAACAAGTATTTGTGCTTCCTTTTCTCCTTCTTCAACCTGTCCATGAGCTACCGGGGCGGGATAATGACACTCACTTACAAAGGCAAGGGAAAGAAGACGGACGGCCCTGCAGCTGTCCCCGAACCCACACCCAGCACACTCAAGTGTGGCTCAAGTAGGGGCAGAGAGCAGCAACTGCATCACTAGACAACAGCCCCAAGAAGAAAATAACAGTAAGACTGCACACACAACACATTTACTAATCATAAAGAGATGCACTGGTAGAAGAAAAAAAATCATCGTTTCTGTCATAAATTTTGCAGTGCGGCCCCAGAATACAGGACAATCTGGGCAATTTATTGGCATATTGGCAGGAGGTGATAAGACTAAAACAACGGCAGCGAGCAGCTGTGCGCAGAGATGGGCTGATACCGGGGTAGGCTCCCGCCCCAACACCTCCCGCCCTATCAGGGCTTTTTATCAAACCAGGATTACAATAATAGCTCACGAGAGAAAGCTTCTGAGGGAAGGCAGAAAATACAGTCTTGGAATAGGGAAAAAAAAATTTGAATTTTGGGACAAAACATGGGGCAAAATACATAATTTATCACTGTATTATCAGGAAATCCAGGCAGTCTAATCAAGGAGCACTGAGTGACTATTTTTTGCCTTATCATCCAAAGTGGTGGAAACGGAGAAGGAATTATCAGGCTTCTGCAGATTGCTGGGCTGGAATTTTAATGGTAATAATCGGGTTTCTGATGGTATATCTTCTCCACTTATCTTTCCCATTATCTCCTCTTATCTGGCCAGTCATCATAGCAAATTAATGGTGCTCTTTCAGCGCTGGCTTTTTATCGCTGCCCGGAGAGCACCCAAGGGGAAAGAATAAGCAAAATATTAAAATACTGCATAAATCACAATTTTAGATAGCAGGGAACTGTATGCAGTAAAAGAAAAAAAAAAACTGTGCCCAACAACCTTTTTGTCCTTTAAATTGACTGTCTTCAGACTTTCTGGTCGAGCTGACTTTTTGCTTGTCATAGTTGCTCTAAGCTGGGTATGTTTTATCAACACTGCCAAAGCTCTATTTTCAAGTCCTGGACATTTCCAAGTTTAAAATGTAGTTTGATTAGGGGTGGGAAATGCTATTGTTTCACAAAATACCTCTTTCTGATATTTTCCAAACTTGCATTTGACGCAGAACATTGAGAGTGGCAGTGTTATTTGTCACAGGCGACGGAGCACCCCCTAAGCACCACTGAAATAAGGAGAAACGTATGGCGGTAATGACTTGGAGCGCACGGCAAACTTCTGCCTCTCCAAGTCTGCTTCTTACGCCCAGACAGGCAAAGGAGACAAAGTCAAGAGATCGCAACCAGGATGACTCTGGAGCTGCTCAGACCGCATTTAAATATCTCCTCCCAAAAAGCGGGGAGAGAGCACTGCTCTAACGCAGCAATTCAAAGACCTCTAATTTTTCATTTTCCTTAAGGGCAGAGAGGCAGAAGGGGCGTCCACGTTTGCAGAGATCATCGCTGTGACCCCAAACTGAATCCAATAAAAGTCTAACATGCCTGTGTATTAACAATGCATACGCACGCCTCTATCAGCTGGCAAGGACCACTGTGAACAAATACATAAATGTAATTGTTTGTTCACTTCTGAATGAGAGAACTTTGAAGCATTTTTGATAGTTAATAAATCACAGGACTCAAATAAGCCAGTAAAATGTTTTATGACCTATAACACAAGAGTAGCATCAGCAATTAGTTTCAATGCTTTAATCTTCAATTATATGAGGTGGACATAGAAGGAAAGAAAAAAAAATAACGTAGCTAATTGAGAAGATAACAAAGTATTCCCAAGTAGAACCAGACGGTCTTTGTGCCATACAATCAATTAATATTAATTATTTATTAACAATCTAGACCACAGCCAGAAACTAAAAAGCATTTGCATTTAATCATATTTGTAGTGATATCATAATAAGCACGGTTTTGTACTATAAAATGTAATACAGAAACAGAAGGATCTGATCAATTAAACACTAAAAAGTAGAAGCAATTAGTGAAAGCCACGAACAATCACTGGGAAAAGTGAAAGTCCCGAACGATATTACCACTCAATTAAAACTGTTTCCAGCTAAAGTGAAGTCCATTACTCGCTTTTTAACCCAAGTTGCGTAGTCTGGACCTGAAATTCAGCCTTGGAACTGACTGCACCGAACAGCAGCCACACACAGGCACACACGCACACGCACGCGGCCGAGGTGCCCTGCGCGGAACCCGGCCCGTCCCCACCCCAAGGGCGAGTTGGTGGGCAACGTTTCTGCCACGCCAGGGCCAGGCTGCCACTCGGGAGCGGTGGGCGTGGGTCCGGGCACCAGGGCGAGAGAGTCGCGCGGCCGCCACGGGCCCTGCGATCCCAGGACCCTCGCCCTGAACTAGTTCCCGGACTCGGCACCGGAGGACGCGGACCGGGCTCGCCCGGACTCCGTGCCCGCGGCCCGGCCGCGCGGCGTGCAGAGGCCGCTCCAGGCCCGGCGCCCACGGCAGCGAAGTTGGCCTGGCGTCCGCGCGGGCAGGTGCTGCGGCCGCGTCCCCGCCGGACCCACGCGCGCTGCCGGCGCCGCACTCGGACCGGACCGGACCTCCGCTGCCGGGATGCGCGGACCCGGCTCCGAGCCCCCGGGACCCCGCTCCGGACCCCTCTCCGGGCCACCTGCCCGCAGGGGGGCGCGCGGCGCGGCGCGAACTTCACGCCCACTTTCCGTTTCGCTTCGGCCGCGCCGGTCCCCGGGAAGTTCCCGCCGCGCGGGTCCGCGGCCACGGCACGGCGCGGGGTCCCCCGGGGAGCCCCACTTACGTTTGATCTGGCGCGGCTTGCTCTGCTTACGCCGGGACATCGCGGCTCGGCTGCGGGCGGAGAGGAGCGCGGCGGGGCCGGTGACAGCGGAGGACGCGCCCGCCGCCCGCGCCCGCGGAGATGCTGCCCGCCCGCCGCCCGCGCGAGCCGAGCCGAGCCGAGCCGCCGCCGTCCGCGCCCGGGGAGGAGGGAGGGAGGGCGGGGGAGGGGGAGGGAGGGGCGTCCGCGGGGGAGGGAGGGGGAGGGGCGTCCGCGGGGGGGGGGAGGGGAGGCGCGCCGAGGGGGATTGGCTGCGGCCGCGGGCGGGGCGCGGGCCGGGGATGCGCCGAGGAGGGGACCCCGCCCGCCCGTTTGGCTAGAGGACGCCCCGGCCTCCGAAACTTTCACGGCCCCGCCCGCGCTCCGGGAGCTCAGGCCCGACCGGGCCGTGACAGCCGGGGACCAACGCCACCGCGCGTCCGGGCGCGGAGTCCCCGCTGCACTCGGGAGCCCACGTAGGACCCGCCGGGCCGGGCTCCGACCTTCAGGTCCACGCGGAACCGCGAAATCCGCTCGCCAAGACGGGCAGGTGCCGCGCACCCCAAAGCCAGCCGGGTCGGAGGCCGCGTGGCTGCAGGCGGGACGCGTGGGGTCCCCGAGTCCCTCGAACCCCAACTTGCCGAGGCGCTGCTCGCTGGCTTGCTGCCCCGCGCCTGCCCCCGCCCCTGTCCCGCGCTCCCCATTCTGCCCCAGGGCGCACCGAGGGACTAACCAATGCCCTGCTCTTGCCACACTTTCCCAGGTAGGTAAGACCCCGCCACGGTGTGACGGCTCTGAGTTCCTAAAGTTTGTTTCCTCCTGTCCGGTCTGTGTGTGCGTGGCATGCTGGCGACGCAGGCCCAAAGGAGACGATTCGCATAGGCGCTCTGGCCAGGGGGCACCGCGTGCGCCGAGCGTGGACTGAGCTGATCTGAGCTCAGTGTTCGACGGCCTCCCGCCGGGGCGACGGGGCCTCCCCGGGCAGTGGCGCAGGCGGCCCGCGGCTCTGGAGCTGCGGTGCACGCGCATCCCCCACGCGGCTGGCTCTTCCCCCAGGAGGTCCTGAAATTGTCCACTCGGGTCTGAAACTGGGGCCCCCTTTGTGTGACTAGCATCAGTGCGATCCCCACCAGCTGACACTCTGAGAGGGTCTGGGGTCCGCTAAGCACCAGCTGATGGCACAGAATGCAGGAGGCTTGGGGGTAGGACCCAGTGCCATCAGGGCCTCTATCAGCGCATCTGCAAGCTGTGAAGAGATGTGTGGTGCAAGTTTCGGCCAGAGACTTAATACCAAGCAGAAGACCAATCTCGACATCTGTTACCATCAGTGCAGTTACCCTAGGGGTGTGAGGATGCAGAGCCGGTCCTTTTGGGAGTGATAAAGTCTCTCCCCTGAAGAGCCAACAAGCGCAGGTCTGCCGCACCACGAGGAAGCAGGGTGATCTGTGCTCCTGTGGTGGAATGAATAAACAGATAGAGGACTACAGATTTTTGGTTCCTTCATTTTCGTTTCATTACGATTACGTTGGTGTGCTTAGTGTCTTAGAATCAGAGGTGTTTGATATTACGGTTTTCAAAGATCTTTTACAAAACTGGCAGTTTTTTATGTCACCCAAAAGGAATGACCATTGGAATTAAAATAACATAACTGTTAGTGTTGCTCTTGGCACTCCACATGGCTAAATATGCAAAGCAAAAGAGAAACAAATAAATCTCAAATAAAAATTCACCTTAAAAACTGAAAGCAAAAAAAGTCAGGAAATTTAAGGCAAGATTGATAAAATAGCCAGAATGCATTACTTGAAATAGTGTATTAGTTTGTCTAAATTTATAAATGTGTATTAATTACAGTCCATGTGAATGAAATAAACCAAGGAGTACTGTTACATTTGGTATTTTCCCCTCATTTTTAATAAGAATATGAACAATATTTAAGGTCTGATTTTTCTTTTCTTTTTACTTTAACCCAGTAAGGTTGTAAAATAAAAAGACAGCAAAACCTGTAAGCAATTATCTCTGTCCAAATGGATATTGCTGCTCCAAACCACAGCTACACGACTGTCAAACAATGATTATGAAAACCACAATGGAGAAGCCAGAGCATCAGGGAACGGTATTGCAAAACCACAGCAACAAACGCGACGGTGATACTGAAAACCACAATTCACAACTAATGCCCTGTGTGTTGCAAATTTCTGTTGAGCTGTAAATGTGCAAATGTAAAAGTAACAGCCCGAAATCATTTCTCATTTACTTAAAAGTGAATTACTCATTTTCTAGACTTCCCTGTTTAATGTCTGCCTATTGGTTTATGTGGAAAAGTTTCTGCTTTCAAGAAGTGAATCCTGTGAGATACCAAATAAAATGGCTGTCAATTTAAAACAGAAAACATGTAACCTTTAATCATATTTTGTGAAATGTTAAAAAAAAAAAAAAAAACTGATCCAAAATAAGGAAATATCCGCCTCTGTATGACTATCTCCATGAAGTTCTTTGGAAATGAAGAGGTTTGTAGCAGAAACTGTTCTGGACTGGGGAGGACCCAGAGCACTTTATCACAGCTTTAGTGAGAATGTAATTGTCCATGTTCATAAATAGTCATTTTTAGCTAGAAAACATGTCTGACAAGGAAATGAGATGCCAGTACCAAAGCTTCCTTAATATGGGAAACCAAGTGTTGGTTTGCAAATGAGTGAAAGGACGGTACTTGCAATTTTCTAAGGTTGCCGCACTTTTCAAACAAATACACAAAGTGCCCAGTTAAACATTAATTTCAAATAAGCAAAAATTGGTCTTTAGGATGAGTAAATTCTATGGACTTTTGGGTATATACTTATCCTAGATAATAATTGGGGCTTATCTGACATTCAAATTTAACTGGGCATCTTGTATTTTATCTGGCAAACCTGTAAGCTCAGCATTTTAGCATTTTCCCATATTTATGGTTGTTTATAATATTGTTTATAAAAGAGGCAGAGAAACCCTAACGTGCTTCCTGCAGGCATAAATATATTTAATTCTTGAATGGTGTGTTATTCAGAGAAGGCGAGGTAGAAAGAATAAATTTCTCTACAAAAGTTCTTAGTTTATTTCGCACAGTGTAGCAATGCACCCCCAATGTAAATGGGTTGCATTCATGTATGTCTTACTCTCGGATTTGCTTTTAAAATGTGTTTTTTCCTCCAGAGGATCAACAAATTGATAAAGCAACCTCCAAGGCCACATCTTATTAGACAGCAAGCTACCTTCTTTATTATGGGAGTAAATAATATCCAAAAGCTTCAGAAAGACTTAATTTTTGCCCTTGTATTTGTACCAGAAATTGAACACGGTTTATCTGCCTTGATTTAAGATTATGACACTGAATTGAACAAGAATACTGTGTGAAAATAGTGTTTAGTATTTGTAGATCTTTATAATTTCAACAGTTTAAAAATAACAATCAACAAATTCATCTAAATGGCATTCCTATTTTACAACTACGAAAAGGACTATCTGCTTCCTTGCAAGGGAGCCTGGGGCTTTAAAAAGATTCAGTCAGCCTAGAGCAAGGGCTTTAACTCAAGCTTCACGTGCACTGTTGACTCCTGGAAAGAAGTTTGTATGTACAAATGGTTTTCTAAGGGGTGGATCTATTAAATTCATCAGCTTTCCAAATTATGTGAAAAAAATTCTAGGAACTAATGTGGCTTCAGAAACACTGTTCTCCTTGTGAATGCTTATGATGTATTGAAAACTCAGTTGTAGGTGATTTCAGTTGTTGCTCTTTGCAAACAAGTTGCTACTCTGATACAGGAAAGTCCAGATGAACCCTATTAAAAGTAGTTGTTTGTCCCCATGTCTGTGTAATGCAAAACGCACCTCTGGTGTAAAACAAATATTAAAGCAATGACTCCCACACGCTTAGAGACGTCTGCTGATCTTGTCCACTAGCACCCTGTTTGGGTGGGAATGCCATCTCTTAAGGAATGCATCCTCCTCACCCACAGTGTAGTCGAGTGTGCAGCTAGACCCTTCCTACCTCTGATGAATCAGAACACTACATGGGTCTCCTACAGTGATGGGCCACAGTGCTCCACATGGTCCTGGTGGAATCCACCGGGGACTTTTCCCTAAAGTCACCAAGGAAGAGGAGCTGTCTCTTTGCTGCTGCACTGGGAGCAGCAGAGAGACTGGTAGGGGCCAGCGTCACAGAAAAATCCAGTGTCAGCACAGAGGACTGTTTCACCTTACCTTGTTTTAAGAATACGACTTTGGGCAAATCCAAACGAAAACACCAATGCATCGACATCACGTTTCATGAGATCCATCAACATTATCTGTTCTACATAAGTGTCAGCATCTTGGTGTCTTAGTTACTTTTTACTCGTTGCCGAGACAAAATACCTGACACCCAAAATTAGGGAAGGAAAGGTTTATTCTTACAGTTTCTCAGGAGTTTCAGTCCATTAATTGGCTCCCAGTCAGCATGGGGTGGCGGGGCTACAGTTCATGGTGGCTGCAAGCCACAAGGCACGCTGGCGAGAGAGACGGAAGAGGAAGCGAACGAGAGGAAGACCCACCTTCCCTTACATTCTATGTCGGCTCCACCCCTGGGTGGGCACAGCACTCACATTGCCAGACAACAAACCAATAACAAACCAATAACTCAGCCCCATCAAAATTATATGAGGACTTGGGTGTACATAGCATATTACCCGATACACCTGGTTATGTTGGCGAGGTATTTTGCCTCCATCTGCTCCCCTGGGCTAACCCCTTACATTTGCATTCCTCCTGTAGATGTTGTCCACCAGAGACCACCCAAGTCCCAGCGAGGTGCCTCTTAGTGGGTTCCACATCAGCTTTTTTGTCTGCCATAAAGGCATTTGCTGCATCCTATTACACTGGAAAACTCATTGTATGTAAACTCATGGCTCTCCCTATTTCTGCATACTTACCTGCATAGTAAGATTTAAAGAGCAAGAAACGTGTCTGTCTTTTTACTATTTATTCCCCGAGTGCTGGACACATAGGTGGTCCTAGCAAAACTGCTCAAAACAGAAAACAAAACAAAACAAAGCAAAGGTTCAGTGTTATCCTGTCTTGTCTGAGGACTCCTACCATGTCCAGTCCTCACCCACAGAGCCACAGGTTCAGGAGACAGTAGCCACACTTGTGCAATGTGACTCCTCCATGTTCTCAGTCTACTTTCAGAAATATTACACAAAAACACTTTGGATGATTGCTGTGTTTTCTCTGGACAGTCCTGATAGAGCAAACAAATCTTATAAACACTGACTGGGCCACTCTGCAGTTATAACATAGATCAATGAAGATGTTATCAATTATGACTGTGGACATTCACTTCTGTGGGGTAATTCTTTGGGGAAAGTTAGTGTTTTTAAAGTCTGCAGTCCTCAAGGGCATGATGACTGATTGACATGCACATCCATGACCCTCCTGATGACATAGATTTCAGGCCCAGAGGTTTGGTTTTACTTGCAACTTTCCTTTCCGTGTTTGAACAACCATCTAACAGATTACCGTGCACATAAATGTTGTGAATGTTGTTATAATTCACATGAATAAGGTTTAGACTTCTAAGGTGACTTTTATTTTTGAACATATAACTTTTGTCATAAATTCCCAAATGCAAAACAAAAAACTAAAAGACCTTGGGAATACTTGCTATATGTATGGCCTTAATCAAATCGCATCTTTCCTATTATCTTGCCAAAATGCTAAAATAATGCATTGGTAGTGAATGTAGGGTAAACTGCAGATGTAGGATTAGGAATAACCACACTAGGGCATGCTGATAGGAAAATCATCCAAAAGGAGCAGGAACTGACAATTATAACACTTTTTAAATTTATCTGATAATGAAAATTTAAAAATCATGGTTAACATATTTCTCTTAGAATGCTTTTTGCTAAATTATAGAAGCAACTATATGCACAAAGATTTGAAGATCAGAAAGATTTTCTTCTTGTTGTTGTTCTTTTGGCATTTTTTGATACCAGGAATTGATCTCAAAACCTTGCGTTTGCCAGGCAGGCGTTGTGCCGCTGAGCCCCATTAGAGAGATTCTCAATGCTCATAATGAAAATTAAGAATGCGTGCTCTTCCCATCCCAGTAATAATTCCAGTTCAGAAGTACAATCATCAACTCTTTTTAGATGGTTCTTCTGGTATTCACCTCATATTTCCAAATAGCGGCCTCTACTACTTTTTGACTGTTGACTATACTGAGTATCAAGCCTGAAGCTACAAGGACTTGGTAGCTTTGTACCCTCCCGAGACACATTTCATCTAAATTTTTAGTTAAATCAAAAGTTTGTACGTTTATAAACAGCTAATGTATACAGGGTGTGAGGATTATTTTCTTTTGATCAAATTCTGTTTTTCCTGGAGTTAATAATGACTTCCTTTACCATTTTCTCAGTTTTCTGTGGCCTATTCTGATTTGCCCTCAAAATCCTTGATTGGCCAGTGTGACACACAATGGGGTACACCAGCCCCTCCTAAGCAGTGGGTGCCCACCGTGTGGGCCTGTCTTCTGCAGAGGAAGACGCCCTTTACGGGTCCCTTGTCTTTCTGCTCCTCTCTGAAGTAACAGCTCCTGGGGCCAACATTTCCATTTCTCCATCATCCTGGGGGTTCTCTTGGTTTCATCCTGTATTGGATTTGAGGTTTCTTCAATTGCTTTGTAATGCTCTGTCTTTCTATCATGGTGCCCTCTCTCTCTCTCTCTCTCTCCCTCTCTTTCTCTCTCTCTCCCTCTCTCTCTTTCTATCCTTTGTTGATGGAAATTCTCAGTACTTTCCTCAGGAGATGTAAATATAAGCTAATTTCTTTTTAATATTTGGAAAAAAATGGTTTGACAAGACCACAGTTGTCTGTTCTGCTCTCCTATCTGGCTGATATGCCATGAAACATCGATTCTAGGTTGGAAATTATTTTCCCTCAGTTTTCAAGCAGTGTTCTCTTGACGTCCAGTGCTGCTGTGGTTCTGCGAAGTCTGATCCGAAAGCTGAGTGCAGCCTGCGCCCTCCCAGCCCCTCTGGGGAAGCCACCCATCTTCAGCCTCAGCCTTCGGGAATCTCACCCAGTGGTGCCCCTCCCAGTGAGCTAAGAACTCCTGGAACCATTTCAACCTAGGAAATTGCATCTTGTCGCCAGTTCTAAGAAATTTCCTTGTCTTTTGTTCCTCCAGAACTTCCAACATTGCTGTTGGGTTTCCTTCGGTGACTCCCATTTTCTGTTCTTTCTTTTTCCTCTCTCTTTCCTTTGGCCACTTGCATTATTTTTTGAAGAGCTTTCTTTTGCTTTGTCGTCTGAGCTTTTACTGAATTTCAGATTTCTGTGATCCCATTTTTATTTATTGGAATTTTTAAGGGTTCCTTTTCACGATATCCCATCTTTGTTTCCCTGCTTCAGATCTCTCTGTGGCCATGAATTATATATGTCTTTATGACTATTTCTTTGGTTCCGTGAAAACTTTCTGTTTCCTTGGGGCTTCATTGTTTTTATACTCTTTTCTCAAAGATTAAGCATCTATCTTTCACATTAGAAGTTTTTGTACATATTTGGTCATTCTTTACTTTCTGTTTCTGATATGACTGAAACTACAAAAAACTTTTCTCTATATGAGAAGAGCAGAAATTGGGAATTAACGACTCCTACATAAACTCTGCACGGGTCCTCTGTGTCCAGCCCCACCCACACCCAGTGTCCAGGTGTCCACACCGCCTCCAGCATGCCGTTCTTTCTGTCACCTGGGAGATGGAAACCGGCTTGGGCTGGGTGAGGCCCCTGTAGGGGATTAACTTGTAGCTTTCTCTAGTAAACCAGGTCAATTTCCTCTCTCACTGGTTTGCAAAATTTATTGACTGATCCTGCTACTATTTCTCTCTCAGTCTCTCTCAATCTCTTTGTCTGTCTCTGTCTCTCTCTCTTATCTGGTATTTAAATTATTTTTTAAAAAGATCTTTCTTGGTGTTGCAAAATTTCAGGAGAAAAGACAAGCTCATAAGATCAGTTACGCCAAGATAGTCCAACCTGAACTCTTCAACATACCTTCGCTTTTGATTTTAAAATTACTCTTACTGTGTGCATGCATTTTATCTCAGTAATATGGTCATGTATTGTAAAATAAAATCGTTAGTGGGAGAACCATAAAAGTGCTGTGATTTGGATACGGTTTGGTTCCCATGTGTTAAGAACGGTCCTTAGTGAGGTGAGAGTAAGCGGTAGCACCAGGTAGAAGGTCATTGGTCGTTGTTTGTGCCGTTGGAAGGGATGAATGGTAATCTTGGTTAATTCTCACGGTACGGGTTGCTACAGGCCTCCCTGTCACCCATGATCGCTCCCTGCCACTGTGTTGCCATCTGCCACTAGGTCCTCACCTAGACAGGAGCCAACACCAGGCTCTGAGCCTCCAGAGCCACAAGCTGGATAAAACTCATGATTTATAAAGGACCGAGCCCTGAGTTTTTTGTTGCAGCAATTAAAAATGAACTATTATGCGGAACGTATAGTTATAGTCCCTTCCCTCTCAAAACACAGCTCTCAGAGGAACCATGTTTAACCCCTTCCATGATGTCACGCAGTGTACTTGAGATTCTCCCTATTGCTGCATCAAATTTAGAAAGTATTTCTGTTTACTATATAGAATTAATTTTTATATTCCTTCTATCGTTCTTCCATCTCCGACTAGCATTTCTCACTTATACTGTACAATTCAGCAATGCATTTTGTTTAGCAACTATTTGCTTTCATCTTTGGTCTTCACATTAATTCTTCAAATTGAAAATGTATGTACCACATTTGTGGTATTGGAGAACCTCTTCCCTGGAGAACAGCTATTGGCTAAGAGACTCTTTCCTTCTAATAATACGACTCCCCTCCATGTATAAGAGAATTTATCTAATCCAGGCCACACCCGTGGTCTTCCCTTACATTCCACCAGCTGGTTAAAATCATGCCTAAGATTAGTTTGCTTTGTAACCAGATCATCACTTTTTTAAGCAGATTCTTTTATTTTGAATGAATTTCACTTTTAAAAAAATCAAACCTCTATAATTGCACGTATAGTCATGGGCACAATTTTTGCCTTCATTTTTTGCAGTCATGAACCATGTATCACTAACATTATTTAGTTTCCTGCTCACTTGGGTCATGGCTTGGGTTCCAGTTCATTCTTTTTTTGAAGATCTGTATCCCTCCTGCGGCTCCTCGTCTACCTGTTATACTAACTGAGCTTCTGCCAGCTGCTTAGTGGTTATCCTAGGAACTGTTCTCTGTGGACTGGTTTGTATTTCCCGCCATGCATTGTACCCTATCTTCCTCATTTTTCTGAAGTCTATTCTCAAATAATCTTCTCAGAAATGGTACATGTGAAATAAAACTCCTCTATCTTTATATATGTGAAAATTTCTTTATTTTGTTCTTATCCTTTTTTGGCTGTTTAGCTGGGAATGTAGTTCTAGGTTTAAAAGTCACATTTTGCCCTGAGAAATTTAAGAGAGAAAAGGAGAATTCTATTGTTTTCTAGCATTCAATACTGCTGATTGAAAACCTGATTCTAGTCAGAAAACTCTGATACTGATTCCTATTCTCTCAGTAAATTACTGTTCTGAAATTTTACAAGTACATACAGTACCACTATTTTTTGTGTATGGTTGTGTGTCTTTTTGACACAACTTCACTATGCATTTCAGGTTGGCCTTGAACTCACAGCAATCCTCTTGTCTCAGCCTCCTGCGTGCTGGAATTACGGGCATGCACCACCACACCCGGCCTGAATGTTCTTAATTTCAGCCCAACAGTCACAGTTTCTCTGTCCTGCCCAGCAAAAACCTGGCTTCCTCAGCCCCTCACAAGCACCTACTGCTCAGGAGAACTTGATCATCATGCTGTAGGGGTATCTTTAATTAGCTCTAATCCTGTGACATAATCTCATATCCCTTGTTAGTGACTAATTTAGGAATGGGCAAAGGACCCAAATTGGGACAAGAAAAGAACTTGCTGGAGGCTTTGGGAAATCCCTCTTTGTTCTTAAGAGAGAATTATGGGATCGTGTTTTTCTTTCTCCTTCTAGAGTTATACAGGGGTAAATATTGCATTTCTTTCTGTGTCTTCCACTTTTCACAATGAGAAAAGCTACCTAGAACAAACCCAGCCCTCAGAAAAGTATATAGCAAAGAAACTTGCAGTCAAACACAGTGGAAGTTCGCTCCTACCGGGCTCGGCATGCTCTGTGCTTTTAGATTTCCTGGGCAATGAGATTTCTTATTGTTTGGAACCATCTCTGTTGGGTTTTTGTTACTGAAACCTGAAAGTATCTTAACTGATGCGAAGCTGTAGAAAGATGACTCTTTCATCTTGCATTCTTGAGTCACGCGGGCCGAGGGGGAGGGGTGGAAGTGTCTACGGGGAGTGGGAATTCCATCCCGTGTCCTGGTTGTGAAGTTTAGTAGACAGACTCTCAGTTTAACCAGCTGCATCGCTTCACCTTGGCTGAGCCTGCCAGTCATAGATCTGCCTCTATAGAGGTGTCACGTGCACAGCATGCTGTCATCATTGTGACTAGAGACAGAGTCCCTGCTTCCAAAATCGGTGTGCCTATTACTTAGCAGTTAATTTTTTGCACATTATTAAATGTTTGCATATATCAGTTTACATAAATGGAAACATGATGCTGTCTACTACAGACTCTAATTGTGTATATTAAATGTGTTACTATATGTGGAGCACTTACCATGTAAATAGTGTTGTTTAGTTTACCCCAAATCATTTCTGCTAGTACAAAAGTACTAGCAGAACCCTGATCTTGTTCACACTATCCATGTCAAGGTTGTGCTAATTTTCTGAGGCTACTTTCCAGCTAGGCTTGGCTGTGTGACGTGGTTCAGGCCAATGAGCTACGAAAGGAAAGCTACCAGAGGACACTTCATGCAAACCTAAAATGCTGTTGCCCAAAAGCTGGGATGCGTTTCCTCCCCCACCATGTCCTCCTAGCTCAAATGGCACATGAAGCTTGGGTATTAAAGAGCTGTCTTGCAATCATAAGAACAAAATCTGTACACTCGGATGGTAGTTGGCGAGGCCAGCTCTGATAGGCCTCGTTTGGCAGCCCGCGCATGAGGCCTGAGCGGCCCCTGGAGTTCCCATCCAGTGGATGGGGGAAGGGAGGAGATATTTGTTTTGTGAAGCTACTTTGGATTTTTGTTATCTAGAGCCAAAGACAAACATAATTTTACTCAAGGGACCTCCCAGACGGGATGTTTCTTTCTCCTTACCTTTCAAAATCCTGATTTTTGGAAAGCTAATTTTTTTTTGTACTTCAGTACATTTCTATCTGCTTCATATTTTGTAAATGGCTTACTAAAGTATATACAAATTTTCGAGTGACCTCTTCCCATCTTCTTTGCCTTTAAAGTTCGTGCCTTTTCTATCTTTGTATTTGTTTCTCTGGAGGAAAGATAATGATAACATCACCTATTCTGAGGACTATAAACTGTATGCTTTGAATCCATTGACTAATGTAAACTTGAGTCATTTGTAGGAAAATGGTTGCACCTTGAAACCATGATGTTAAGTGAAATACATCACAAACACAAGCTTAATATCACATGGTTTGAAAAAAATCAAAGATAGACGACAGGAAGTAGGGAGATCTTTTTCAAAGGGGAGGGGGTCAGGAGATAGAGGGAGGGGGCAGGCGGGGCGGGAAAGGGATGAAAATGGGAATTGAAATGTGTCATGCAGTTTTATCAACTCCACACCAGGAATGCAAACATCATGCACTGCAAATACTTACTAATAAAAATAAATAAAATGCGTGATATAAACAGCATCCATTGTCAGATGTAGAGGTGGGCGAGGGCCCTGGAGACATGGGGAGCACATGTCCTGGCCCTAGGCATTTGCATATCATTAAATTCCTGTACCGCTTAGGGAATTTTATTGATCACTCAGCCTCTTTGTTCTCATTAGTAATCATTAAATTTTTTCAAGTTCTATATTTGATGTCTCTATATTGCTAAAAGTTATTTTAAGTACTGTATCTTAGACTGTGGGTTTCTAAAGAGTAGGAGCTTTGTCTAAATATTTGACTTGTGTGGTGCTTACTCACCTAGACAGACTTTTTAAATGCTCTTGATAATGTTGACAATTTGTCAAATGTTGAAATGAATTTTGCTGATTACCTTTCCTGCTCTGGTATGTTGAAGCACTCCATACCAAATAGTCACGCCTTTGAAATCAGTTGCATTGGGAATTCCTAATCCAGATGTCTGGACCAAGAGCACACACCTTCTTACCATGTTTTTGGCAGCTGCAAGAAATAAGCCACCAGCGTAGAGTACTGGTTTAGGATTTTCAGGAAAAGGTGGATGTTTATTAGAAAATTTGCCAGAAGGATGTTTTGAAATATTCAAGAATATTGGGAATTTAGTTCATGACTAGGTGTTTATGTATATAGGACTACTTAAATATTCTCAATAATGTAACAGTTAAAGACTAAAAACCTGAACAGAAGTCATCAATTCTATTTTCTGTTTCAGTTGTATTCTAAACTCAGTTTTTAGTTGTATAACTTTTAAGTCTC
This sequence comes from Dasyprocta punctata, assembly GCA_004363535.1. Taxonomy (NCBI): domain Eukaryota; kingdom Metazoa; phylum Chordata; class Mammalia; order Rodentia; family Dasyproctidae; genus Dasyprocta; species Dasyprocta punctata. The sequence goes on from RJWM01000271.1 coordinate 228,950, forward strand.
CTTCCTGTAAGAATTCTGCTGTCACTGTGGCACACACGTCCTGTCCCTCTGTTTTTCTCAGGCTACAGGAAATGGCCCACCGTGGACGGCCAAACAGGAAAACGCTGCCCGCTGATCACTCCTCACCCCAGAAGCCAGCTGCATCGGCATGAGCTATTCAAATGACATTGGTAAAAAAAACATGGAAGAGTTTCCCTTTTTAAAATGGGGAGGTAAAAATTCCCTTTCCAGTGCAATATAACAAAACCCAGACTTTCATGTGTAAGATTAATTTGATACTGTAAATCTGCTATGCACCCGACCCCTCCTCAGGATTAGCTCTGCTGCTTGCATAATGGCCTGAAGAACGGACGTGCCTGCAGTCTGATTTTGTTTTTCTACACTGGCTGAAATTCAAAATAGAGATTTACTTAAAAAGCAGATAACTCTGTGAGAACCAATCACTTATCACATAATGTTAACTATTATGATTGTAACTTTACATTTTAGTAATGCTGTCAAGTGGAAGCACTGTAAAGAAAGAAGACTAAGGGAAAGGAAATTAATGTGAGGCTTACATCATAACGGAGGAGGAGATACTGATTGAACTATAAATTTGGCCCACAACCATGGACTCATTGATTTTCATTCATTCGTTTAGTCATTCAAATATACTTTCTGAGTATTTGCAATGCGTCTCCCTGTCTTCCAGAAGCTTGCAATAAGAAGAAATTTGCAGCAAGAAGCAGGACGATGGTATTTTGCAACCGTGCTCCGGGGAAAACGATGATGACAAGAGGAGACCTCGGAGGCTGAGCGAAGGGAGCCGTCTGGAGGTTGGCAGGTGCTTGTCTCTCAGGGCAGCACAGCCTTCCCTCCTCCTGCCACTCTCAGCGGAATAAACAAAACCAAGGGTGTAGTGTAGGGCAAAACCAAGCCAACCGGCATCTCTTCACTTTTTATTTGCAACCTCTGGTGGTGGGGAAACCTCTCTAGGTCCTGCAGAACTGTCTGGTCACTGGGTAATTATTTGGCAAGGCCTGTGACCAAGGGTCAGCTGGCGTGCAGCACTGCCACAGGCTGGCAGTTCACAGTGCGGACAGCACAGGAGAGAGGGGCAGGCGGAATATCAGTGAACGCCAAAAACAATGAAGATATCGATTTTAATTAAATGAATGCCTCAATGATTTTTCCTGATTCTTTTCTTCCCTAATTCTTTATTTAAGATTAAACTTTCTCTTTTGACAATGTGAAGTGATTTCCTGACAGAAGACTTTAGGTGAAACAATAGTTTTGGCGTAGGTAAAACACAAAAGAAGCCCCTTCTAAGCCAGCCTTTTCTAAAGGTGTGCTGCGTTCACCTTGCTGTTATTCATTTATTATACTCTGCAGAACACAGTCGTGTCTGGAACTCAGGGAAACAGGAAGCAGGGAAAGATTTCAGTTTATTAGACACTGACTTAAGCATAACTATGCTCAATAAGAGTAAGGAAAACTTATTTGATTTCTAGTACAAGTATGTAGATTCTGCTCAAGAAAAGCTTCATATAAACCATTTTCTACTCTGTAAATAGGTAAGTTAAATAAGAAATGTTTTAATGGAAATAGTCTTTATTAATGCATGTGTCATCAGTTGAATTGCATTTCCACTAAATCCATATATTGAATCTTGACCTCAAGTATTTCAGGATATGACATCGTTTCTAGACAGGTTCTTCTCCAAGGTGACTCAGTTAAAAGGAGATGCTTGGGATGGGCACAAGCACACAGTGGCTGGTGTCCTCTCCGGAAGGGGAAGTTTGGAGACAGCATGCACAGAAGGAGAAGACCGCTGAAGATGGATGGAGGCAGAGTGGAGCTGATACCAGAGATTTCCAGGAAACCCCCTGCACCTAGCAGGGAAGCATGGACCCATTTTTCCTCCCAACCCTCAGGAGGAGCCAAGCCAGCCAACTCCACACCTCCTCTGTGCTATGCAGTGGAGACAGTGAATTACTGTTGGTCAAGCCTCCCCCTCTGGTACCATGGTAGCACAGCAGCGCCCTAGCAAACTCACACACCGTGGATCTTTAATGCTCCCTTCATACGGTTGCATGCTGCTCTGTGGCTCCTGGTCTTAGTAATAAGAACAACAGCTAGTTTTTTTTGTTTTGTTTTGACCACTTAGCATATCCCAAGCTCTGTTTGATCAGTGTTGACCCCATAAGATGAATGGAGAATGAAGGAATGATTTATTTGGAAATAATAATTATATTATTTTATTAATATTAATAATTAATGTTAAGCATATTTTACTAAGTCACTGAGGACTTTGAATGACTTTAAAGGAGCTAATATTATTTACCATAATAGGGAAACTATTAACTTGCAGTACACTGCTGCTCCAACAAAATCCAAATCTGCTGAACTTCAGGGTTGATGGAACATGACACGGCACTGTTGCTTAGGGTGCAGCGCGCTTGCTGAAAACCACTGCGCACTGGAGCTTGGAGACAAATCCCCGTGCTCGTGCTCCGTGTCTTGGCAGACGCGCAGGTGCTTCACGGCTCTGGGGTGCTCCTTAACAATGCTGTTCACTGTGAACCCTGATCGCAAATCATCATCACGGAATGGAAACGAGCCTGCGGGAGAATCAGCTCATAAGCAGAAATGAAAGAGAGCTCAGGACTCCAAATCTTTCAGAGTTAAAAAACTTAATTGTCTGTGAAACTTGAACTAAAAGACTGAGCAATACGACATGATAAAAATTAAAATTTTATGGTTAAATTAAATGACTCAGGACACAGAGCTTTTGAGGGAATTCTGATATCAAGGAAACCCCAAGTCCACTCTTGGTAGAAGTCTTATTATTTAAGTTAAAATGCTAAAAACCAATTCTTGAATTCCAACATGTAGAAAGCAACTTTGAACACCTCTTCCCAGAAGGGCATAATCTCCAACCCATTCCGAAGGCCACCACAGAGCATAATGACAAGGAAGAGGCTCCAAGCGGTACCACAGGGAAGAAATGCTGAGGCAGTTCTTCCCATAGAGGAAAATCAAGTGACGCTAGTAAGCCCCTCCCCTCCACCGCACCCCTGCCAGCATGGAGAGCTTTCACAGTGTCGTAGTGCCATGTGTAGTGCATGCAGTCACCGTTCTGAGTTACTCAAGTGTGTAACTCTCATGTATTTTCCATTCTCCCCTTCTCAATTCAGAAAATTTCCTGTAGACATGTTCTGTAGTGAGGTGGGGCACACAGAACTTGTTGTTTTGGCTCATAGACCACCTGGCTTTGAAAAGCCAACTATAGAACTCATAGACAGGACTAAAATGCTGTGTCCTTAGGTGCCTCCGTGCATGGAGGAACACTGTGTTATTTCCTATACAGAGGGCATGGAGACAGCTATGTTGTTGATGAGGGTATGAACTGTGGCTAAGACCATGTCATGTGATCAAAAACTATTTCTTCCTCCTGGCCACACAACACGGTTGCATCATATTGTGCCTCTGGTTGGGTTCAGGAACACATGACTTAGTTTGAGACCATGTAATGTGAGCAGAAATACTGTGAAACATTTTGAGACTCAGTCCTTAGAGCAATGGCATACAATGCTTTATCCTTGTATCCCCGTGTTGATCTTGTACACTGTTCAAGTGAACTAAAAGATGAAAGCATGTTTGGTCCCTGAGTCACCAGCTGGAGGGAGCATCTCAGGAGAGCTGGTGGACTGGCAGTGGCCCATGATGTGTGTAAAAAATGAACTTGGATTCTGAGTCTGTTGCCGCAGCACAGCCAAGACTGACTTGCCTGAGACAGATGTCCCGCTGTCCCACGGCTGGCACTGTAGCCAGTAGACCAAATTCTATTCTGCATCCTACATCCACAACAGTTTGCACTCATGGTGGTTTTCTAAGGCAATTTCATTCAAACTGCAGCTAGACCTTTTGCCCTGATTTGGCGATCCACCAGGAACGCATCTCCCAAGGTTATACCTGTGTCACTATGTATTTCTCTATTTACCAGAGCTAACATTTCCTCAAGGGAATATACAAAAATGGTTATTAGTCCTATAAAATATGCAAAAAGAGATTTTGTCTGCGTGTCAAAGAGTTTTATGTTGCTCAGTTTCTTTGGTCAGCCTTTCCAATTTGCATGTGTTCTCTTCGTTCCCGTGGTGGGGACCATGCTCACTGGCTGCTCAGCCCTTTTCTTGCTGCATTCTGGAATGGAGATTTAGGTACAGACGTCAAGGACAGCACGGCAAGAGGAAACAGAGCCTCGTTTTCAATTGCCTTTGCTTTGACATCTCTTTTGCTTACTTTCCCTGCATTTCCTCTGATAGATGAACAGAAGGAAAGTAGAGTTGAAAATTTCGCTAAAATTAGAACTGGCTGTGAGTCTAACACTTGGTGAAGACTTCACACTCCTCCCCTTCTGGGCTCCCCGTGGCTACAGACCTGAGACCCTCTCAGCTCATTTTACTTTTGGAACACTTACCTTTATTTTCCCAGACTGATTTATAAGACTATTTATAGAGGATGAAATCTTTTCCACATGCATTATTTTTTTTTCTTTTTTCTTTTTCCTTTGGACTTTGTTCTTATGGGGTTTTTTTTCTATTTAAAGGGATTTATCTACTCTAAGATTATAAGAAATATCTACATATTTAAACTTATTTTTATGAATTTAAAATTTTAATCCACCCAGACTTAATTTTTATTTAAGCCATCAAATAGAATTTCAATTAGATTTTTTTTTCCTCCGAGTGGCTGACTGGTTGTTGTGGCCGTACATTTTGAGTAACACAGGTTTGTTTGCTCTCCTGTCAATTTATTATTATCTTGTCAAATTCTCACTTGTATCTTTTTCTGTTTCCAGAATCTCTCTTTTTCATCTTTATTTAAAAATATACCCAAATGTAAATTGCACTTTCTTCTGGTTTTCCTCTCAAAAATTTGATTATGTTGTATTTCACTTACATCTTTCCATTTGCCTTACATATTGGTTTTCCAGGATTTTGTCTGTGGTCACTTTCATTGTTATTTTTCATGTGTTTTCTAGAAGATCTCATCTACTTGCATGATTTCACATAATATCCATATAGGAAGGATTCCCAGATTATAGATTTGGACTTCCTCTGATTTGTCAAATTATATATATCTAGTCTATTATCTATGTATCCATCTATTGTCTATGTTTAGCCTGTGACATCTGACACTCAACATATCTAAAATGAGAGCTCATTATTCCTATTATCTCCCTTTTCTTCTAGCCTCATTCTGTTTTTCTTTTTAATTGTCTCATTTCAGCCAGTAGCAGTGCTGCCTATCCCATTACACAGGGTGAGAAAGTCTAGTTCGTAAGTTCTTTCAGCACTTGCTTTATCATAGTTGATGCATTGGACAAAAAGCCTGACATACTTGTGTGTAACATAAAGGAGAAAATGGCTTGTTTGACTTGGGGTTTCAGTCCCTGTCGCCTGGCTCCGTTGCTGTGGGTCAGGGGTGAGGCAGAGCATCATGGTGGAAGGGCCTGGTGGAGCAGAGAGCACAGGGAAAGGCCTCCAGAGAGGAAGCCTTCAGGAAACAAATGTAGTCCCCAAAGTCACCCCCATGTGGCTCACCCAGACTTGTCCAGATGTGTGCTTTACTACTCTAGACATCTCTCAGGCCAATTAAGTTGACAATCAAACTTGACTGTCATAGTCATCATGGTAACTGTAGCTGAGACACAGATCTCAAATATACATCCTATTCCCATCCTTTAATTCAGGACTTGTTTCTTGTTCAGTCCACAGCCAAAGGCTCTGTTCTAATTTCTCTTTCTTCCGTGTCTGCTTTCTTACCCACTCAGCCTTTATCTGGTTATAAGAGGTAGTGCAGGTTTGATTATGCCACCCCTTTGTTTAACAGTGCTCTACATCTCTACAATACCAAGTCCCTTACCATTTTGAGCATTCATCCTCGCTCTCAATCTTGACTTTCTGGCCCTGGTTTGCATTACCAGCCCTGTGTTACCGCTCTTCTGGGTCACTCCACACACAGTGAGCATGCTCACCCCCTGCACACCTTCCAACATTTGCCATCAAACCACTTCCTGCCCCCTGGACATGTGTACTTGACCATTATTCTTGCCTGGTCTGATTGCCTATCTTGCTAGTATTCTTCCCTTCCTCGTGAAAGGATTCCATTTTGTCCTCATTCCCTTTAAACTTTCATAATTATGTCCATCACAAAGTATCACAGTCACTTAGCTGAGTGGCTATCCCCAGGACAGGGTTCAGTTCTCATTCACATGTGTCCGCAGCACCTGGAAAAGACCATCTCTCAGAGTGGGTGTTCAAAATTGTTTTCTCAAACCCAATTTAAACTTGAGGAAAATCTCTAATGGCATCTGGGTTTTAACTTTTTATTTTTTAATGTAACAACATCCATTCAATTGGTCACATCCAGATCGATTTTGTTTCAGATGAATTATCGCTCCATCACAGACATGGGAATACTTTCAGGTCTCTCCGTCTCCCACAACTTACGACAGTGGCCTCAGTTCCTTCCCTGTGCCCGAGGAATGGCGTGTGCGTGATACAAGACTCAAGCTGAATGATAAGAGGAACAGAATTAATCACGCCATTTCAGAACTACCTGGAGCCTCATCAGCGCTCTCCAATCAGCCGCAGCTGCAGGGTCAGCACTCAGAGGCCGTTACAAGGCTGAGCTTGGCTGCAACTTCTTGACCAGGCAAAGCCTCACTGTTTGTTAATTAAACGTTGTCTTTTCACTGAGATGTGCCCTGACCAAGCTACTTCACATTGTAATCTCTGCATACTCCCGATTCCCATGCGCTGCTCTACCTTTTGCTTTACATGATACTCGCTATTTCTAATACAGTTTGGCTTTTATTTCTTTGTTAATCTTCAGCTTTTTACTGTTTACTGATTACATATTGTATCTTTTTCCACCCATGTACTTTCAGCCTGTCTTTATATTTAAAATGTGTTTGTCACTCATAGGCAACATGTGGGTGAATTGTATTTTTTTTCCATTTTGACCATTTTGGTTTCTTAGCGAAAAGCTTCTTACACTAAAATTAAATACTATCATTAATATGATTGGGTTTATGATTTTTAATTTTATTGTTTCTTTACTCTTTGTCTCTTCTAGGTTTTCATCTCCTGTTACTGATTTCTGTTTTCTCTTAGATTATTAGAATATCCTTAAAAATTCTACTTCGATGCATCTGTTGGCTTCTGAGTTATTCCTGTTTGCATAGGTTAAGCGTTTATTTTCGGGATGAAAATATACCTCATTATCCATTCACAGTCTACCTAAAGTTTATATTGTGCTGCTTCTCATAAAATACAGAAATTTTAGAATTGTATAGGTCTAGTAACAATCCACATTGCTCATGTTAAAAACTGTCATATGCAGAACATCTACCTATAGTATAGTGCCATAAGATGTCATGTTTTGCTTTAAGTGCTCTAATGTACTTTTTAAAAATTCAATGGAAAGCAAGACAGGGTTTTGCATTTGCCAGGCAATCACTCTTTTGCTTTGTCTTTTGGTAATCATTTTTAATGTTCTTCATCCCTTTCAGAAAATCCCCTTCTCCTCTAGCATCACATCTCTTGGTATGAAACAACTTCTATACTTGGTATATGTAGTCAGGCTAGTAACCAAGTTTGTAGTTTAGTTTTATTTGAAAATGTGATTATTTCTTCTACATTCTGGAAAAAAGATTGTGTTCACTGGATATAGAATTCTAGATTGACCATGCTCTATGCATTTATAAATGTGAACATTCTCCCCTTCTGATCACTCAGGTTTTTAAATGAGGAATCAGATATTCAAATTGTTTTCTCTTCTATCTAATGTGCCTTTTCCTCTTGCTGTTTTCAAGATTTTCTTTTACTGGTGGTTTCCAGAAATATTCTCTTCATTTTGTTCCTGCTTTGTGTTCAACAAGCATCCCAACTCTGTGAAGTATGACTTTCATAGAACTGGGGACAGTTCTTGTTATTCCTTATTGACACATTTGCCTGCCCTAGTCTCCTTCTAGCTCAACCTTTTCCTTCAGTTGCTCATATATCCAGACAGATATTATCCAACAGGTGCTCTGTTCACTCTTTTCAGAGCTCACTGTATCGTTTGCATTGTCGGGACAGGGATCATTACTTAGTTTTTACTGATGCGTCAATAACTAGGAACTGTGTTTAGCATGTAATTTATACTTAGTTTATCTGAAGAGCCTGAAAATGTTGATAACTGAAAATAGATTCCTATCTATGGAAGAATACTAAAATTACTGATATGCAAATTTCCTATGACTAGAAAAATTCAATCCAAACAGTTTGGTAATTACTCTTAAATTAACCTACAAATGCAATGAAATTTCATTTAAAATTAAAACTGAATATTTTTCATGGTTGTTGATAAACTCGGTCTACAAATTCATAAGGAAAACCAAATGGCCAAAGAAAGCTGAGATAACTTTGGAAAAGGTTAAGGCTCTTTTCCAGATCAATTAGATGATAGTATGAAGTCAAATAATTATTTTGATATGTACCTCACACCCAAAATATCAACAAAACACAAAGACCAGTCGAAAAGTTGAGACACAAATAGATATTAAATTTACAGCATGTGATATTTAAAATCAATAGATTATTTAATAAATGGTAGCAAGAAAGTCAATCATCTGATGTAAAACTGGTATTTTATTCTCTCACACCAAAACATATAATACAGGAAGATAAAAGGTTTATTGTAATTTTTTTAAAAATTACATTTCAAAAACAAAATAATGCATATATTTAATACTTACACAATTTTGTGCTAAAAAAATTTCTGAAAGTAAAAGTTAAGAGCACACATTTCAAAGAAAACTTATAAATTTTGCCTTCTTACAGTTCTAAATAGCTGAATGTCAAAAGAAAATCCAAAAATATTTTCAGTGTATCTAATCAAAATAGGATTTTTATCTCAACAATACTAGAAACCTGTAAGGAACAGACACAGAACCCAATAAAGTGCTGGGGAAGGAGAATGACCAGAAATCCATAGATGGAAAAGTACACATAAAAATCCATAATAAAAGTTTGAAAATATGTGCAGCCCCAGAAGAAACTGGTATGACACATTTAAAACGGCGTGTCATCCATCCATACCCAGCACGTTGGCCAAAGGTAAATCCCAAGAGCACCAAGAGCTGACAGATGTGTGGGCTTGAGACTGCCTACTCCTGGGGGCAGTTGGTCACTATCTAGTGAAGCTGGAGGCATCCGTGTACCGACTGCCAACAATGCTGGTACTAGCTCATAAAAATCCCAGTAGTTGGACACAGAGAGACATATTCAAAAACGTACACAAACATTTACAGTAGGGCAGATTTACAGTAACTTACGAGTTCATAAACGTGAGAGAGACTACAAAAGTGCATTATTGTTATACAAAAGAATATTATAAAGCAGCTCAAAGAATTAACTGGAGACATGTATCAACACAGACAAATGTGAAAATGTAATATGAAATTAAAATGTAGATGGAAAGACACAGAATAGTGTAATTTATATAGAGGAAAAAGCAATATTACATATATTTTATGGTTTTATGACCATGACATGAACACACAAAAACTTGCACAGAAATGACCAAATTCAAGAGTAGTTAACTGTGGACAGTGAAGTAAATGATATCACAGAGAAGATTCACAGTGTAATACGCTGCTTCATAAATAGCTGGCATGTGCATGGATATTCATTATATTATTATACATTTATTTCTGTATGACTGAAATATTTCATATAAAATGGGGAAAATAAAACTACCTGCATGATAGAGTTGACTTGGGAATTAAATGAGATAATGCATAGAAATATCTGGTAGAATGATAAAGATTGGTGAGATGGGGGTTGGTTTTCTATCAAATAACAATAGCAAGTTAGAATTTGTAGTGAGAAATGCAACATCAGAATATCTTGAAATATTGATGAAGGGAAACTTTAAAAATGAAATAAATCAGACCTGTATTGAAACTCTGATTATTATTGTGATAGATAAACACCAACATAAATGAATGGAAAGATAAAAACTTGTGCTCCAGATAAGATTGAAATTTGTAGGGATGTCATTGCTTTAAAAATCAATTTATATGTTAATCATATCATGCACAAAACTTAAAAGCAAATCACTAACAGGAAAGTAGATTTATGAGGAATTTGGGCAAAGGGATAGTTTAATAATAAAAACACTTCTAAATCAATATGGAAAAGAATTAGGACTGTAAGAAAAAGACAAGCAAAAGAAAATGAGCAGATAATATATAAATAATAAAATACAAATAGCCAACAAATGTAAAATAATGTTCAATCCCAGTAATAATTAGAGCTGTAATATTTCAGGAGCAGTAAGTTTCATTTGTCAAATTAGCAGGGATTTGTAAAGTCAGTTGATCTGCTGAAGCTTTCAGTTTTATGTAGTGCATTTCTCTGTTATTTCTTTACCATTCTATATCCAGAATATCCTCTCATACCTAAGATGCTTGACAATAATTTATATTTCTCTTTGTCTTTTTAAGAATGGCTTTGTCTTTCACATGAAATTATTTATTTTCAAGTAACTACTTTCAAGGATAAAGATCCAACACTTTTTGTTTCCTAAATTTTCTCAATATCATTTTGAAAGCAATCCATCCCATTTCCATTAATGTGTGAAACTGCCTTTATCATGTTGTAATTCTCATAAATCTTTGGCCCATTTCTGATAGCTTTTATATCTCAATTTTTTAAATAACTTTAAAAAAATTTTACAGTAACACCCTTTGTAGGAATTTGGATAAAAACTAGGTCTTAGAGATGACTACACCCACGCAGCACAAGACTCCACAGTCAGGTGTCTCGAGTCTTGAAGCTGAGTTTTTCACCAAGAGCTGTCAGGTGGGGGCAGGGGCAGTGGAGACACAGCTCTTTTAGTTCTAGTCAAGGGCCGGTGGCCGCCAGGTGTCGTGGGTCCGACCTGGATGATAGAATTCAACAGCAGCAACATTCCTTCCCTCTCAGGTTTCATTTGGTAGTTTTCTGTTGTAAATAGAAAAATGTTTTAAAAATGTGCAGCAACTTGCTTCTGTTTTAATATTTAGATCTTTGATCCATTTCAATTCTATTTTAGTAAATAGTGAGAGATACAGGTCTAGACTCAATCTTTGACATGTGGTGAGAGGACAGCTCCCTTCCAGTGTATGTTTTTGGCCCCTTTGTCAAAGATCAAATAGTAAATGTCTTGAGATTTTTTCTGCATCCTCTATTCTGTTCCACTGAAAGAGATAAAATTCTCAAAGACATAGGTGTAGGCAAGGTCTTTCTGGAGAGAACCCCACTGGCACAACAAATAGTACCAAGAATCAACAAATGAGATCATATCAAATTAAAAAGCTTCGGCACAGCAAACAAAACAACCGAGTGAGGAGACAATCTCCAGAATGGGAATACATATTTAGCAGCTGCTTTTTAGAAAGATGACTAATATCTAAAATATATAAAGAACTCAAGAAAACTCAGACCCATCCAAAATAATAGATCCAATCAAAAATAGGCAACTTTTTCTCAGAACAAGTTCAAGTGGCCTATATATAGAAAAATTGTTCCACATCACTGACCATCAGAGAAATGCTAATTAAAATGCATGTCCATCTTACTCCAGAAAAAATGACTATCTTCAGGAAATCAAATAATACCAAATGCTAGCAAGGCTGCAGGGGAAAAAGAAGCACTTCTACATTGCTGATGGATAAACTAGTAAAAGCATATGGAAATCAATATGGAGAGGCCTCAAAAAACTAAAACCAGTAATTCTTTCAACCCAGTTGTTCCCCTTCTAAGCATCTTCCTAAAAGAGTTAAAGATGTCATACTACAGTTATCCACGCACACCCATGCTTATGGCCGCGCAATGCATGAGGGCTAAATTTCGGAAGCAGCCTACGTGACCATCAGCAGATGAATGGATAAAGAAAATGTGGTATTTGCACACCATGGGGTACTGCTCTGCCATAAAGAAAGACATGCTTGAGTCATTTGTAGGAAGTTCATGGCCCTTGAGATCATCATGTTATGTGAAATAAACCAGACACGTGAGCTTAAATCCTGCATGGATCTGGTAGGGGATTCTCTTCAGGTTGTTCGTGAGGGGAATGTGCAGTTCTCCACCTCAGACCAGAGTCAGCCGTCAGTGGAAGGTAGCACGGGCTCTGGACAGCTGCAAATGGACCACATCCACGGAATAGAGTGTGGGCGCTCCCAGCACGGCCAGGGATGCACTCGGGACGCGGAGGATGCACGAGCTGGTGTGAACACAGCCAGAGCCGGAACTGAAGTTAAGTATCTTCCCGTGTTTTATAAATCCTAAATAAACCCCGAACTGTTTATATTGTCCAAAGTGCCCATGTTTATTAGAGGTCATGGGGCCTCGGGAGATTACCGGCCTTCCCTGTGCTTTGGTGTCCGCGTTCTCATCATCCAGTGGAGGGATTGGTGGCGCCTTCCTCATAGACTGCTGGAAAGGCGGAATGGCTGGGCGTCTTCACAAGGTGCCATCAAAATAGGGTGAATGTTGGTGCCGAGTGCGTCCAACAGAGAGGCAGGCTCAGGACACTCTGATGCTGTGTCCTCATCCACCTTACTCCCTGGATTGTCACTGTGCGGCTTGTGGCTTCTCCCCAGAACTGGAAGCCAGGGAAAGCCAGCATTGGAGAGCATGGGAAACCCAGAGAATGAGTGACTTGATCCCGGTCTTTGGCTGGGAAGGGGGGCTGCTGTGTTCTATGGCCACACGAAACAAGGCGGAAGCGTGACAACCTGCGGTTCTTAGGCACAGACCCCAAGGGTGACCCAGCAAACACGGAGAACCAGGGTGCTCACAGCGAGGAGTCACAGCACACCTGAGAGGCCCCCCAGCCCAAGTGAGAGAGGTCAGTCAGAATCCGCAGATGGCCCGGGCCACAGAAGGACTTCTAGGAAGGAACCTGTGACTGCCCGAACGTAATGGTCATGCCCTGGTCCAGTCAAGCATAGTTAAAAATATGATTTTGTAGTGTAACCTATTTCTGACAAGTTGGAGGAAAGGATGATCTCCATAAACAGCCAAATTCATGACCTGGGAGATACAAAGAAAGATTGCTGTAAAAACACAAAGAAAAAAGGGCCTACTGTCATTCAGGCATTTTATATGAAAAGGGCTACCTACATAGTCTGGAAATAATTTAGAAATCTAAGAGAAAGAGAAACACACCACAGATTGCAAGTTAGCTATGACTGCAAAGAAATGATATTAGCATCAGACTTCTCATCTGCAGCATTCAAAGAGTGAAAAGAGTGAAATAACATCTCTTCATACCTTGGGCAAAGACTGCGACCTGCTAAGCTGGCACATACCCATGAGGGTGAAAGGCAGATGTTTGTAAAACATATAGACTATATCACAAATATATGTAAGTGTATCATTCATAAAATAGACCATTCACCATGCATTCTGGAGAAAATGAGAGCAGACAGGCATTAACTAAAACAAAATATACAAATGCAGAAACAAAGCCTTACAATAGAAGTAGATGAGAAGGAATAGTGAAGGTCAATAGAATTGTTTTAATAGATATTTGATATAAATGTCTGGGAGTGATTGACACGTGTTGAAAGGAAAGGCATGATACTGCTCTGGAGATAAAGGCCCTAACTCCCCTGAGGTGCAGTCGCCATGAGGGGGTGACGACACAAAGGGAGCGGAGTCCGAGTCCCCGGAGCACCCAGCGGGGTGAGCGGCGGCGCGGGAGAGGAAGGAGGCCGTGTCGGTTCCCGTCCTTCCACCGTGGGCCAGTCGAGAACCATGGAGCCCCGGGTCTCATGCTGCTAAGTGACCGGGGGTTCTCTGTTTCCCGGGAGGTCGCCGTCGAGTCACTGGGGCCCGGTATCCCACGGCTCACAACGCTGTGGACCCACACCGCGCAGCCTGCCGCACGGTTTCCCCACTTCTGTGAGCCCCCCGCGGTTGTCGCTCAGCCACGCGTTGCTCCGTCCAGCGTGTCGTCGGTGTTTGGGACAGGACGACCTGTGCTCCGTGGGCTCCTCCCCCTGGAGCTGCGTCTTTGCGCCACTGCCAATCGCGCCTGCAAGCCCTGCGTGGCTGTGTCCACGCTCCCGCAGGCGGCCCGGCGGAGGGGCTGCACCCACCCTGCGGGGACCTTGCCCACTGCGCAGCCTTCCTGCTCCGACCCGGGTCTGGGCTCAGATCCCCTCCCCTGGGCCTGCCTGGGCGCGTGCTGCCCAGCCCCCCGGGACTCTTGGCACCTGGGGCCGCCGCCCCTCCCTGTGTCCCTGCGCGCCGTGGTGTCTCTGGCCCTGGCTCCTCCGCGCCTCCGCCGCCTCTCGTCCCAGGAAGATGCTCGGAGAAGTTGTCAGTGTCGCCAAACACTACTGACAGCTGCAGGGAAGCTCTGCTGATCCGGACTTTCCTGAGGGCTCCTCACTCTTCTCTGCAGCCTGGAAAAGTCCCCTTTCTCGCGGTCAGAGCGAGCCCGGGAGCAAGGACCCGCCCACGCCCTTAACTATCTGCGCCGCTGCAGTGCAAGTGTATTCGGAGCTAAGTCTTTTGCAGATACCTCGACTTTTGGTTTTAAAACAATCTTTTAAACGTAGAATTATTTTTTATTCTTACAAAATTTAGTTAAAAAATTTTTGAAAGTAAAAACAACCACAGAATGAGGCTAAGAATTTGACTCAGAGCTAAGGGACAGAGATTTGGGGTATCGAGGTGTCCCCAAGCTTGGACACACAGGACAGGAGTGAGACGCTAAGATCAAGGAGACAAGCAGGGGACCTGAAATCAACTTCTGGAAGAGAAAAGTGGGGAAGAAAAATCGCGTGATGAACAAGGAAAGGAAAAGACTGGAGGATGGTGACCCCAACAGGGACAGGTGACCCCGAGAGAGTCTGGGGACCCGAGAGGGCTGGGCGACCCAACAGGGACAGGTGATCCCAAGGGGGACGGTGACCCCAGAGGGACGGGTGACCCCGAAAAGGCCGGGTGACCCCAGAGGGACAGGTGATCCCGAGAGGGACGGGTGACCCCAGAGGGACGGACAGCACTGGAGACGGAGCGGAGGTCGGGCCTGCGGAGCAGGACACGCGCGGAGCGGCCGCTGAGAACGAGGCGGCCCCACCGGGAAGACGGGAGGAACCGAGCGCGCGGGAGCCCCGAGGACCCAGGCTGAGGAACAGAGAAGTCAGTGGGCGAGTCCCGCAGAGCGCGCAGGAGGGGCCGGGACCCAGGGAAAGAAGCCGGGGTGGGCGGAGCTCAGGCAGGGAGGACACGGGCAGCGGAGACCCGCGAAGAGCGCGCGCAGACGAGGGGACCCCGCCTCCCTGGCCCGCTGCGCCCCGCAGCGGTGAGTGGGGCGGAGGCCTCGGCCTGCAAAAACCAGACGTGCCCCCCACCGGCAGGGGGTCAGCGCTGCGCCGTGCACAGACTAAACTGGTCGGGGTTCTGGGCATTCACGTGTGTTGTAGGAGTTTTTACGACACGTTACAACGCTTCACATTTAAGTCCTTTTGCGTTTTATGTCATTGGTGTAGAGAGAAGCACGAACATTGGGAAAGAAGTGTATTGGTAAGAAATCAGCATTGTCTATGAGAATGTTCCCTTTCAGATAAGCGGGCCTTTACCACTGAGAAGAAATAATGGCATTAACCACATTATATTAAGTATACTGTATTTCCAAGGCTTGCTTTATGTCTTAGCCGGTAAGGCTGAAGGATATAAAGGTGTTAACATGTCCTTAAAATTTTAATATCTAGCTACCTTGACACCTGTCTCACCATGAAAATCTCCCAGAACCATACAAGTCGGATTCCAGAAATACGTTTAAAAGAAATAATTATCATTCCCACAAGTCCATTAGTGACAGTGGGTCAGCGGTTGAGCCGCAGTCCCTGGGTTCCGAGCGGTCCTCCTCGGTTGGCTCGGGGCGGCAGGGGCTAAGGCCCCGTAATTGCATTTCTCCTCCGCCATCTGGCTCCAGCGAGGCTTGGCCAGTAGCTGGGAGCTGGAGGGAAGCTGCAAAGCAGGAGAGGAAACAAAGAACTCGCTTCTCTCTCTCTACGCGCTGCCCCGCCTGTGTCCCTCCACCAACTCCTTTCCCTCCATTTCCGAAAATCATCTGCTCCAGGCAGCAGAATCTTCTACTACCTCACAGTCAGGGTCACTGGTCTGAGGACTCCGCCCTGCCTGGCAGGCTAGGGTCAGGGTTGCAGCTCTGGGCTGATCCATGGGCTCCTCCCTGGGCCTTCCGGGATCTGATGTTCTCAACCCACACTTCCGGCGGGGCAGCCACTTCCTGCAGTCTGGCTCTTGGTGTTGCTTCAGTGTCGCCAAGTTCTTTGCCAGCCCTTCAATCCTTAGCCGCTATCTTAGTTACTTTTCACTTGTTGCCAAGACAAAATACCTGACGCCCAAAATTAGGGAAGGAAAGGTTTATTCTTAGAGTTTCTCGGGAGTTTCTGTCCATACTTAGCTGGCTCCAAGGCAGCATGGCTGGTGGGGCTGCTGTTCATGGCAGCTGCAACAGCAAGGCCACTGGTGAGAGAGAGAGAGAGAGAGAGAGAGAGGAAGTGCGAGAGGAAGACCTGCTTTCCCTTACACTGTGTCTCAGCTCCACCCCTGGGCGGGTGCAGCGCTCACATCACCAGTTCCAATGCTACACGACAAATCAATAACAACCGCCAGACTCAGCCCCATCAAAAGTATATGAGGACTTGGGGGTACATAGTATATCACCCAATACAGCTGCCAATTTCTTCTATGAATTTATCTCTGGTAAAATAACTCATACAGTTCTCTCTTCATGACCGAGTTGTCACCATGCAGAGAAGTTCAAGGTCTTCTGTATTAAAGACATGGTACAGACCATGTCTTAAAATTCCTCTTAAATCTATGTCTTCCCAAAGTATCCCACTCCTATAGTTGTTAAAAATTGGTCCACTCTTTGCTGCCGGGCTGTCCCAGATTACATTTCACTTCTGAGCATCCTTATCCCAAGAGTGCAGTGTGGAAAGACGACTCTGCGATCCGCTCCCTGGGAAGCCACGCCAGGGACTTCTGGTCTCCCCCACTGACTGCCCTCCAGCACTCTCCACAGAAATGAGCCTTCGTGACGCTGATGGAAAAGAAAAGCAATCGCCTTGCTAAGTGACTTAGTCAACTCTTCCCAGAAAGGGAAGCAGAAATGCATACATGTGAGCAGAGGCCTCTCCTTTTTGTGTTCTTTTAACTTTTTATAAAGCTAAATACTTCTCTTTGGCTTTTTTATTTTAAGATAATACATGTAGATATTAATAAAGAGAATATAAAATGTATTCTTACTTCCATGGAAAAACAAAACAAAATTCATACTGAAATAATTGCAGAATAACTGGAGGTACGTTCTTGTTTTTCTTTCTCCTTGGGTTCTTTTGGGAGTTCAGAGGCACTCGGGTGATGAGTGTTGCCCAGGGCCACCCCAGTCCTGTCCCAGCCCTTCTGGGACTTGTGCGATACACTCACTAGACATGCCTCCGACCGCAAATGCTGGCCGCTCCACTGGACTGGAAGCTGTGGGACAGCCACATGGCCTCTCCAGGGGGTCCTCACAGTTCTCCCTGAAGTGGGGCCCTCATCATGCACAGCAGACTGGGGAGATGTCGCCCACATCCTGCCCCGCCTCTTCCCTCAGGAGTTCTCTGGAGGGTGGAATTTCTCTCTTGTCCACCTTGTCTCCCTCAGAAAGTACCTGCATAAGGACAGTGAACTGTGTTTCGTATGAAGGCAAGACCATGCTTGCTCTTACCTATTTATTTACTTCCTGATATGGGATGGTTTAAAGGTCTCTTCACATTATTCAGTTGTGAAGCACGAAAGAGACTTGTCATAAAAATTACCGATATCATCCCTTTCCCACTAGAAATGAAGAGTAGGTAATTGTATTTCTGAATATTTAAATCTTTGACTTTCTAAGGGAGGGGTGATTCAGTCTCTCTTTTTTTTATCTAGAGTCACTGCAAAATAGGACAGAATAGATATGAAAAAGCACATTTGGAATGGTGATGTGAGGTTCTTCATGAGCTTCTCCCCATACATCAACTGTAACTGGTAAAA